>CAJVPT010001248.1:0-22434 GCA_910592055.1 Acaulospora colombiana
AAATCTATAGGTTATTTGTGAGTACAAGGGTGCATGTAGTGATGAGCATGCATCTTGTACAATGTAACCTATATATTACGGAGACTGTTCCTAGGTGGGATTGAACCAGTAACTTGTGGATGGTGACCTGGGAGTGCACCCACTGCACTATTGACCCACAGGTCTTTGTAATTGATATATTAAATAGTGTTGAATTGTAATATAATATAAGTATAATATGATGAATAATATATAGTATAATATAATATGTAACTTTGAATTGCAATATAATATAATGAATAATAGTATAATATTGTATGCAACCTCAAATTGTATTAAAAAAATATGAATAATTTTATTTAAATATCCCTTTAATTTAATATTTTTTACAATACCTAAAATATCTTAACAAAAAAAATCAACTGAATATGCTTTATAAAGAATAGCTGCCTTTATCTTTGCAATATTCACAACCTTCTCTGCTATTACAAACTTTCTTTGCATCAATTGCATCAGAAGTGGCAATAGTTAGTTCAATAATACCTAGCAACGAATCTTCAATTCCTACTATAACTATCGAATTGCTTAGAAAAAAGTTATCTATTGTATTGCCTGAAATATTGACATCTGAAGTTGTACAAATATCAATGTCAGAAGTTAAATTGATATCTAAAACTCAAATCAAGAAGGCTATTGAAAAAGGTTACAATTAAATTATTGCTGAATTATTAAATTTTATCTTTATTAATCAAATGATTTATTTAGAAAAAGAAAAATTATGTATACAAGTCGAAAAACTAAAAAGAGAAAATACTGAATTTATAAAACAATTAGATCTAATAGAATATATTAACAACAAGTTTTTTGAAGAATCAGAACAGCAAAAAAAATAAAATAAAGAATTTAAAAAGAAAATTCATAAGCTCAAATTTGTGGAATCTGAACTTGATCCTATAATTGTTATAAAATCTAGAGTAGTTGATATATCAGAATTCAAAAGTTTGCTGTAGTTAGGAAAGTGCTAAAGAATTCAATCTAAAAGAAGTAACAAAAAAACAAAACTAGTAAAACCAGTTATCAAAAATGAGCTAAAACCAAAAGAAGTAAAAGCAGAAATGAAGGCCTTAATAAAAACTATTTTTAATGAATATAAACTAAGAATAGATAAAGTTTTTCTGAGTGATATAAATAAAAAAATATTACAAAAGTTAATATTCAAATTAATAAAATTTATGGTCTCACATTTTAATTCCTCATGAAAGTAAATAAATAAATGGTTAGGTACTTTATATTATTATCAGAGAGGAAGATATTGAAAGGCAGAAACTGGAAAATTGAAAGTGAACAATTATCACTTATATACAAATAACTGGTTAAACAAAATTAGATTAATAATATTCTGCATTTATACTATTTTCAAGTATTAATTTTTAATAAATAATTAAGAAAAGGATATGAAGAATTAAAAGTACACAGTCACTTGTTGAACAAAGGTCAAATAAAGTTACCAAATATCAAAATAAATTAACTGTGTAATTAAAGAAACAAAAGTTCATTCACATGAAAAAAGTGAGACTGATTTGAAAAACCTTACTAAATGAAGAATAAAGGTATATAATTATAGTTGATATTTTAAAGAGATATTTTTTGGCAAAATATTTTATACTAAATAATTAGAATATTAATTATAATTACTTATAGTTAAAGGATTTATTAAAATATTTGAATGAATATTTGAAATCAATTCAAGTATTTCAGCTAACTTACAAATGATATTATAATAATTCATATTTCTATGATATAATACCATCAGAAGACTTGCTAAATTGAATATATGATTTGAAAGAAATTTCAAAATATAAATAAGAAAAGGAGATAGGAAAAGTAAAAAATCAGTGGTTAAATCTAAAAGATTAAAATTACTGAATATGAGGAATTATTAATGTATTTAAAGGATAAGGAACAAACTGGAGAAAGTATACAAATAAATGAAATTTGAAGACAATTGAGTTAAAAGAAAAAAGTGAAAAATCTTAGAAAATATTTGACAAGGTAAAACTAATTGGGACCAGTTTTAAAAAAGTTAAGTCAAAATTTTTAAAGGAAAAAGAAAAGCAAGTGAAAGAGAAGAAAAAGAAGGAAAAGAAAAATGACAAATAATTTAGTCAATTGATTTTGTAATTTTTTAATAAATTTCATGAAATTTGTTAAACTTATTGAATATTTACTAAATTTTAATACTGGATTTGTAAATTTTGTTGAATTTTTTGTTGTAATAATTTTTTTATCAAGTTTTTTGCTACAATATTAATTTTTTACTGAATTTTTTATCATAATAATTTTTTTGTCAAATTTTTTATTGCAGTATCAATTCTTTGTCAAATTTTTTATTGTGATAATTTTTTTGTTAAATTTTTTGCCACAGTATTAATTTTTTGATTATAATATTAATTTTTTTTTTTTTTTTTATCACAGTATACAAAAAATTTTTTGCTATAATACAGTATTACTGAATTTTGTATTGAATTTTTTTGTTATAATATGTCAAAATTTTTTTGTCAATTTTTTGCTAATATTTTTTATGCCAAATAACAACAATCATAAATAACTCGTCAATTTTTTTATAATTGCATTTCATAAATTTGACAATAATTCAATAACTAAATAATATAATTTCGACTAATAATATTAAATATCATTATATATTTAATAGAAATATACTATAAATGGTTTGATTTTTTTTAAAAAATCAAATTTACAAAAATAGTCAAATTCTAAAAATAAAGTTAATTTATTTGAATTATTTTTTTATTATTTAATAATCAGATTTAAACAAACTTTTTTAAAATAATAATTTATAATATAAGTTTTAAAATAAATGTTTTTTTATTAAATTTAATTATATATTGATGAAGTTATACTGTAAGTATTTTAAATTTAGAATAAAAAAAAATAATCTAAATTATTTTAAATAAAAAAAATCTTCAGAAAATCTTTTAATAATGTTTTTGTCACTGTTAAAAATAATTATTCATATAATTTAAATTTATAAAAATATATATATAAATTTATTAAAAATTTTTTTTTAATAAATATTAACTGAAAAAAAAATTATCAATATATTGCTATTTATATAATATTCAGCAAAAAATAAATAATTTGATAAAAAAAAATAATATAAATAATTAACAACTATATAATTTAGCTATAAATATTATAAACATCAGTATATTTATAATTTATCAAATAATTCATTAACTATTTAACAAAAATTTATTTATTAGCAATTTTATAAAAATTTGATATTAATTTATTAATAGTTTGTCAAAAATTTGATAATAGTTTACTAATAATTTATCAAAAATTCATTAAAAATTTATCAAATATTTATTAAAAATTTAATAACTATTTATTAAAAATTTGTTAACTATTAATTAAAATTAATTTATTAAAATTTACCAATTATTTATTAGCAATTAAGTAAAAAAAAATTAATAAACTTATACATAAATTTTTTTGAATTGAAGTTATATTTATAAATTATGGATAATACAAACTATAATATAATACATAAAATATAATTTATATTATTATAATTTAATTAATTATATAATATTATGTAAATAATATTAAATAATTTATAAATATAAATGATTTTTTTTACAAGTTTTATAAATTTTTGTTAAATAATAAATAAATAGTTATTGAATATTTAATGAATGATTGATAAATTTTTAATGAATAGTTGATAAATTTTTAATAAATAATTTTGATAAATAATTTTGTGATGAATTTTTATTGAATTATTAATAAATAATTTTGTAATAAACTTTTATTGAATTGTTAATAAATTTTTGTTAAATAGTTAATAAATTATTTGACAAATTATTAATGAATTTTTTTGACAATTTATTGTTAAATTTTTAATTAATTGTTGAATTTTTTGATTACTGAATTTTTTATTATCAAATTTTTGATTGTTACTTTATTGTTAAAATAATAATATTCTAAGTAATAGCAATTAAAAAGTATTCATTAATATTTTTATTATTAAATTTAATTAAATTTAACAATAATTTAACTACTGAATAACATAATTTTGATTAGTGAAACTTAGTAATTTTATATTATTAAATTATTAATAAACATTAAATAAATTATTGATGAATAATTTTAATAAATATTAAATAAATTATTAATAAATTTATTAATAAATTTTTAACAAATTTTTGATGAATCATTTAATAAATTAGTGTCAATTTTTTTAACAATTTTTTGACAAATTTATAATAAATTAATTATAAATACTGTATATCTATTTTTGTAATATTTTTTTTTGTAAAATTATATGATAATTGATTATTATTAATTTATTTATGCATCAATTTGATAAATTATTTACTTTTTTTTTTTAATAAATGTTATGTGAGTGATAATACGCTAAATAATTTTTTAGATTGGTAAAATTTTATTGAGTATAATAAGTTTATTAAACTTGAATAAAACAATATAACTATATTATACTGTTCAAATGAATTATGCTTAAGTATGCAATTGATTGATAAACCATAGTTTGACCTGGTTTTGAATATTGCAAAAAAAATTTTAAAGTAATAAACATAAATCATTATAATTACAGTATGTTTATTATAATAATTTTTTAAGGATTAATATTAAAATTTAAAAATAAATTTTACAAACTATTTATAATAATATTTTCGAACTTATAAAATGGCAAGTAATTGATTTTTGAACATCTCGCATTCACAGTATCAGATGATGCATTGAATTAACTATTATAAAATATTGACTATTGTAAATACTGTATATAATTTTTTCAATTGCATTGAAATCAAAAAATTTAAAGACAGCAAGCATAATTTGGATGTTTGATTGATCACATATTAGATGTCTTTAAATAAAAATTCGTTATCACTGTTACTAGTGGGTGGGATTTTTGCACAGTACATTAAACACAGTCGATTCAATATTTATACTAATAGAATATTTATTTTTATGTAATATAATAAACTTGAATATGTTGTTACATATACTGTAATTTGATTAAAGTCTAAGAATCGAATTGAATTCAATATACAGTATAGTCGAACATCACAAATTGTATGGATCGCGCAGTAGACAGCTCCTTCGTTAAAATGGTTACACGAATTTTAATGATACGATTATGTTATCGACGTTTACAATCAATTCATTCAAGCCGTTTTTAGTTGAGAAGATGTTTCGATAATAAAGTCCCTTATCTATTGCGCATCATAGAAATTTCTGGCTTACTTAAATTAGCGGTGAAATCCTATCGAGATACGTTCATTACAAATGGAGCAATTAGTTTGTCCGGAAAGTCTCGGCAGTGTCCGAACATTTGTCATAGTGATCCCGCTGCTCCTTTATTCCCCAGATCAATAATGAACCACAGCTCCTGTGCGTCGAAAACTAAATAGGGGTGAAAATTGTAGCAGATGTGAAATAAGCTAATGAAAACCGATTCCAATTAGATTTCATCGCTCTCAGAAACTCTGCGACCTATAAATTATTATTCTAATGTGTCATGGAAACCGCAAAATAATCCGAATGTAAAAAAAGAATTACATTTTACAATGCGATATAAGTACACATACGTAATGATATGGATGTGATTGTGTTCAAAATGCCCTCAAGTCATGTGAATTACTATGTTATGGGATTTCCACATGGTAGTTTAATTTATCGATTTTAGTTTAGTAACCAAATTTGAATTTTCAAAATTCATTCCATTTCAATTCTTAAAAAAGCACGCATACATAATTTTTGTAAAAATCACTTGTACTTGAGAGGGTTGTAAGCTTACAAAGTAATTAAAAAAAAAAAAAAAAAAAAAAAAAAAAAAAAATTTCAATAAAGTAATTATATTTTACAGAGAACACAACAATAGTAGCGCGTACAATACGACAGGGATTTTTTTAAAGTTTTGGAATTGTAGCTCCTAAAATTGGTTCAAATGCTCTTTTGTTTGATGCACCTGAAAATTTTTGTCTAATTGTCTGTACAGTAAATCGATCAACAACAAATACTTGCTACGAACTTTCTGCGAAGTAATGTATTACTCCAAATTTGATGTACGTACTTTGTGACGATATTTACAAATGAACAACGAGAAAGAGAGTCGATGTGACACGATAAAGTTTGGTGAAAAACTCTGAAGGAATTTGGTCTTTGATAGCGTCGATTAATTATATAAAGCAACTCCTTACGCGTATTGTTTCTGGCCTACACACATTAAAAAATTGCACGCTCGCGCATCACCATGAACTATAAGAGAATAATAATAATAATAATAATTTTTTTCATTGTACAATAAATATAATTCATAATGCACTTTCGTTACGTGAAGCATTGTTTCCCGACCTAAATCCAATGTGCACAACGTAGAGAAGATTGACCATAAATAATATATGAAATATTGGCGTGATTATAGCAATCATGTTAAATAAATCAATATGCAGTATACAGTATATACGGTATGTTTATACTGTATATATAGGAGACGTTCTTGGGTTATGGCTCTCAAATTCGCAAAGTTAGCAAAACCCGAATTGACGGCCGCCTGGAATCATCGATTTAAACATACCCATCACTCTTAAAATGATTGCAGTCTCAAATTCGGCTCATGGTAACTCCGATTTTTCAACTTTCGCAGATAGCGCGTCTTTCGACGGGAAAAATGATGTTGATGAAAATCTTATTATCACCTTTGCAATCATTGGCTTTACTTTTGTGACGGTTATTGTGTTTTCCTTGCTCGTCAAACCTTCTCAAAAGACCTCGAAGACATTAAGATTTATGAAAAGATATATTAACCCACCCGAAATCAAATTACATTTTATTATCCATTGTCCAATTCTGCAAACCCGTTCCGAAGTTTTATTATTGTCGCGTACCGCGTCGATTCGACAATTTCACGTAGAAATTAGGGATGCAAATTTGAGAAATGTTAAGCTTGATGGTTTGCCATTCGACGATTACGTCGAAGATGAGGATACTTGGGATATCAGTTTGGTTGGACCTCGTTGCGATCGAAATTAATAACGATGATAGATCTCATTCCAGGTCCTCCGTCAACATCGACCTGTAAAGAAGACGCATCTTCGGTTCTAAATTCCAATTGTTCACAACTTCCTATTCACCGATTCGGACGGGAAAAGTTATAGCCTTTAAAGAGATCGACCAGAGTTGAATGTTCACGTGGTAGTACCTATTTTATTTATCGTATTCTTGGCTCATTTGTAATATCATCATATGCACGTATGCATTCCAAAATAAAAAAGAATGAGCTTCGTTCAAACACAAACCTTGTGGTATTATGGTTTGTAAAATTGGGTTTCTATTTATTGCAACCGAATAATTTGTTTCTCGCGAAGTCAAATGACCAAAGTGTTCTTTAATAGCGATCTACTGTTGATTACTCGATATGGTAATGGGACACTGTTTATCATTGTGACATTGTGATGAATGGATGAATGCGCTAGACAAATTTAAAGAAGTTACAAGGTGTACAGTACTGTATATCACGAACGCGTGCGGTGCGATCTCGATGGTTAATAATAATGTGAGAATTATAATTTGTAATGTTAAGCCAGAGTCGTGGAAAAAAATTGCAGCTAATTTAATTGTGCATGTATGTATGCTAAGAAAAGTATGATTTTTGATGATGAAGTCTTCTAAAAATAACGAAACTTTGTTTTGCAAACAAAAATAAATCCTGTCCCTTTTGCACAACGATTCCTTCTTCATTTATCCCTATTGTCTCCATGATCACTCTTCCACCCACCTGCCCTCCTTTTTTCCACGACCCCTACCTAAACCTTCTTTTATCCGAGTCCACTGTAATAAGGTCGCCCGAGGGGATTATCACGCGCTAAGGGAGTTTCCTCCTGGGTCACCTTTTGACGATAGCTATGCCAATCGGCTGATCTGATTGACCAGTTTTAGCTATGAATGGCCGATTTCGACCAACTTATTGAAAATTAAATATGGCTAGAGATCATGACGTTGGATCTCCCTTTTAAATATGCATTCTAATTGCTCCACTCCCTGTGATGTGTGCATTGACCATTTTGTCAATAAGACGCATATCCATATTAGAATTTCTATATAAGTCAACGGGATTCTACTGCATACGACCATCATCAACAGTTAAACATAGATTCATGCATGAATTTTGCCAATTACATCGAATACTGGGATGTACGCAGAGGATAGACAGGTAACAGTGACATCATTCCTGTAAAAAAAAGGTCTTGAATGGGTGGGTAGGTGCACCTCTTGTCTTCATCTCAAAGAATTCATCTTCATCGGACATTAGCATGGTCACAATCGCAAGGTACCAATCGTTTGACTACGGTCGACCGATTAAACTTGTTTGCAGTGTAATTAAACATATATCGAGTTAAAATTCCCAATTGAGCCGAGTCATTCCTAGTTGAGATCGCAATAGTGAATGGTTCCATCGAATATTGAGTGGACACGGCTTCTACCTAAAAGGGAGCGCATCTCGCTCTTCTCCATGAAAATCTTCATTAAGGAGTTCAATACTCTTTTCCATCCACAAATGGGGGTTTCTTTTGAAAGCGACAAAAATGTTAAGCAGATTATCAAATTCAAGACTCGTCTTCAGAAATGATTACACAAGTGTGTGCACTTTACTAGTTCTTCAAACCTCAAAAAAAGAAACAAAAAATCTCCTTGGGCTTGATCTACGGCTTGCTTACGAATGTGCGGTCGTAATCGGAAACACGAGTTGTAGTATTGAAACGAAACTCGGCGAACGTAAGTTGCGACACGAGTTCCGAATCCGGAAATTTTAAAATCATCCTCTCGGGGTTAACCAGACCGTTACACCAATCCCAAAGACAAAAGCAGGTTTCGGATTTTACCGAAGAATTATCCTAAAACTTCAAATACTAGACAGTCGGCGCTCACGTGACCACATTAAAATGGGAAGTTGAAACAGACTAATTTACGGTTCGTATTGTTTGCATGTGCAGTATATACCGTGCAAGCATACAAAGCAGTTTGCATTATTTTGTTTTTCAATCTCTGTCTGAATGAAAAGTGATTTCCACATTTTCTTTATTCTCAAAAAAGAGTTGGTTGATCGATTTCGGTGGAACAGTTTTAATTGAAACTGCCGTTCACTTGTTTTCTCGTTCTGGCGGCAAATCACCGAGCACATGGGTAGCATGGACACTCATTTTTATCATTCTTTTTTGGCAATTAGCAGCAGGATCAGAACCTCGGATGTGATAAATTTGGTTAATTTGTGGGATGGCGCGCATGGAATTGTTCTGACAAAAAAAAAAAAAAAAAAATCTTCGTGAAGACTCTTAGGTGATTACCGGTCGGCACATCAATGTAAAAATATTAATATTATTTATTTATTTAATTTTTTTATTTTATTTTATTTTTCCATGCTGAGTGTGGCTAAAAAAACAAATTAAAGGATGATGTAAAGAAAAATAATTGAAACGAATGCCAAAAAATTTGTTTTAAAAAAAAAAAAAAGGTTCGATGCCAGATGGAAATTCAGATTAATGCCAATGAAAAAAAAAAAAAATAATAATTATAATAAAAGGAAAAAGGGGAACCCTAAAGTTTGCCATATTGCGTAAAAAAAAAAAAAAAAACCATATTCATAAATTGCCAAAAAGAAGTGAAACTGCAAGCCGAAACTTGCTATGGAACATAGGAAAATTCTGTATTAAAATTAGACATAAGAGAAACGAAGAAAATGCGAATTTATGCGACGGGTGGAAAAAAAATGCATATGAAGATGAAAAATTAAATTTAAATACTGTATATCTATAATTTAAGAAGTTGAATGCCTGTAAACGTAAGAGTGCGTGGTTTGTTTTTTAATCTATGGGAATGATATTTACAGAATTTGGTAATAAAAAGAGAATGGTTGTGTGTGAAATGTGGATTAAAAAAATGATTTCGATGTGTCTCTTCAATCGCTTCCGAGATTGTGCATACGGAAACACTGGTTCAAACCGAATGAGAGAAAAAAGAAAGAAAAAGAATTCGAAAAAATGAGAATTTTACGGAATACGCGTTTGTTCCCACCCATGTGTAAAACCGAGAATAAAAATAATAATTCCAATTGTTCGTTTAAATAGAACTTTACAATATATTACTAATGAATTTTCGTAAGATTCACGAAAGCTTTTTTTTTTTTTCTTAAAAAAAAAAACAAACAAACCAATAAATAAATAACAACGATGTTAAACCGCAATTCCTCAATATCCCCTTAAAATGGTGGCGCCATGGCTCAGCATCTTTACTCCTTCGACCTCGCCATCATAACGGGTCTTCTTGACAGGTCTGCCCATTCGATGGACTCGGAGATGTCGTCGCATGTTGCTCTGCACGGAGAATTTCCTCCCGCATCCCGGTTCGGTGCAAATGAAAGGTTTTTCACCAGTATGAGAATAGGTGTGAATTCTAAGTGAACTGGGACGCGAAAATCTCTTTGAGCAATATGGACATTGATAACGATTTCCACTTGTGGATCCGTTCGGTGCCATTGGTTCGTATCCTTTGTGAGAGACGAAATGTTTGATGGATGATGCATTTGGCAACACCGTGTTCAACCTCGGGTATGGACTCATGGTCAAGTTTGGCCTACGTCCATATGGAGAAATTGGCGTAGGATGAATGATCTGAGGGAAGGAGGAAGAGGTGGTGTTGGTGTTGGTGGCGGTGGAAGGGTATCTTTGCTGGATCGGAACAGTGGCATACGAGTGCTGATAATCCCCCGTGGATTGACTGTAAGGAGTGTGTGAAGATGAGGAGTAAACAGGAGCGGGCCTCACACAGCAGGCACATTGTGATTCGGATGGTGATCGTTGAGCGGATTGAGGAGCAACATATCGTTCCTCTGGTCGAGAAGCCTGTCGAACATCGTAAGAATCAAAAGAAGGTTGTTGATGTGTCGTGACCATTTCAGGAGATTGGGGAGGCGAGAGCAATAATCTAATGCTGCTGCAGGAGTGCGGGCTGGGAAGATTGCTCAAACTCATGCGTTTATTAACCGCGGGGGAACTCTGAGAGTCGTTCAATTGAGTCGACATTGGGGGAAGACTTTGATGACGGTTATAGCTGTTCACCGGTGCCAAGGGGGAAGAAGGCGTGTGTGGGACCGGAAAGCCAAATAAAGGACCTGATCAAAATTGATTATAAAGAAGCGTTAAGGCGAATGTCAACCAACAACTGCATTCAATACACAGTGCATCCGAAAAAACTCTTACCATTTCCATCATCGATGGGTGAGTCAAGAAGGAATTTTATCGGGGGAAGAGAAGTTGAATTCTTAGATTGCATATTTTAATTTCGTTAATTGAAAAATTGAAGACCGAGTTGGTATTCTAGAAAAAAAAAATTTTTTTTTCTTTAAAAAAAAAAAAAGAACAAATAGACCCTTTATATATATATATCTATTATTATACTGTATATATACAATATTTTGAAAGGCGACAGAACGAAGCGCTCTCTTTCAAGGGAACCAAATAAATTTATAAAGGGAAAAGCCTGTGTAAGAATCGAATCTAGGGAAGAAACGAAAAATGATAAATTGCGGTGGCAACTACTAGTTTGATGAGCGTTTAGACACCAAGTAGAAAAAAAAATGGAGTTGGAAGCTTATTTATATATATTTCGCTGATTTAGTGTAACATAAAGATTGCATTTTAGTCTCAGCGTTGTATTACGTAATCGCAGTGCAATGAAAAAACATTGGTGGCTTTCATAATACGCAATAAATTAAAATACACACTGTATGTGAATTATCATTCTTCTTTTGAGTTCATCTTCATATGTGCAAACCTTTTCTTTTATTGATTTTAGTCTCGATCAACTTTGTCCCTAGGACAGGACAAAAAGAATTTACATAATTGTGACAATATTACATTGGTTTTCGGTTATGGTCGATCTTCTGCTCTGTCGATTTCCATCCATAAAAGGTCGCTAAATAATTTTAATTTATGGCATTAAGGCTGCGCTTATATTGCTTATATATTAATATACTGAATAATACACTATGTAGATCTTTGTATATAAATATACTTTATGTCTTATTCATCTGAAGATCCTTTATTAAGTCCATTGTGAAACCGTGAGGGAAATTGGGGAAAGGTGATCGCCGCTAATCCAATTGTCGAGTTTCCTTTATTAAGGGGGAAATTAACTAGTATCAGCTTTGAACGTATGAATATAACCCAACGATCGTTTAAAGAAGTTCAGGTCCTTTTTTATTCCTCCTTGAGTAACCAGACCACCTCGATCGTATAGGATCATTTGATAAAAAAAACGTGGCGAAATAATTTTACCAAAATTCATAGATGGATTTCCTTTTTTATACAATTGGATCGGGATCTTCCTTGCGAACCTGACTAAACTCCTTCGGATAACCTTTTCAGATGATCGACAGATTCGCTTGCACACAAAATTCAACCATAGAAGTTCGTTTGCGCATTCGGGAATTTAGACCGGACAGCACAACATGAATTTCAAAAATCTCTTTCTTTCTTCTCCTTTATACGGATAAAAGGAACAGATTAGACAATAGTGATTTTCAAGCCCGTAAATTTTGGTCTATCACATCAGTCATCACCCGCTACGTCATGCGTTTGCACTAATAATGATCACACGCCCGTCGGTACAACTTCTGATTCATGATTCAATACCTGGAATTTTCTTAGCATATTTGTATAATGACAGCGTGCATTTTTTCCTAACCTCATTTGGATGTCTGAATCCGAAGGATTGATAGGAAAATAAAATTGCCGGTTTCGGTGCTACTATTCGAGTAATCTGTGATTTGTAGCATTATTTGTTGACGTGTGCGACCACTGGTAAACAAAAAAGCGGGAAATTGAATATGCGCTGTAAATCAAATTTGTTCGATTCGCGACCATGTTTTAATTACAAGACGTAACGTAATATACATGCAGACTCTGTTTTGGTTGTTATTAATTTGATTTATTTGACCATAATTTATCCGATATGTAATTTATCCGCATGGAACGCATATATGGATTCGTCACGAGATTTCGGCGGATTTGCCGAGCCGATCCGCGTAGATCTGAAAATCATTATTTACTGCATATAATAATAAATAACTAAATAATCAAGAACTTATCATATGGTCGACGCATATCAATCGGATTTTCCGATAACTGCGATGTCAACACGTATAAATAAATTTTCATTATACAATGAATAAGAGGGTCACAGGTGGGTACACATTGACCATAATTGTTAATGTGATCCCGTCGACAAACAGCGAGAACTGGAATTTTCTGTTATTGCGCAATGAAAAGGTAACAAATAAGACAGGTGTTTAACAAGAATGAGAGAGCCAACATAATATGTCCTGTTGATAACTTTAGATTATAATAATCACTTGGGAATTAACAAATTTCCTTTATCATTATCATTATAATTACCATCATTATTATCATTATCATTACCATCATTATTATAATCATAATGTTACTACTATTACTATTATTACTACTATTATTATAATTGTTATAATTATTATTATTACAATTGCAATTATAATAATAATTATTATTGTTGTTGTAACTATAATTATAATATTTATAATTATAATTACAATTATAGTTATTATTATGGATTCATGAAATGACATTCAACCTCGTGACAATCGCGAAATGATTAATTTCGTCATTTATGGAAGATGTCGCAAACAAAAGGACCCATAGACTTCCATTAGTGATATAACAGGATCACTGATTGCATTTGGCTTGGTTTTTCGTTTGTTTATTGTCGTAAATGCCACAATTGATCGGCGGAATTCTCGAATAAATTCGAATAATTTGTACGTCATAGATATTATTCTGAATCGAGTAAACATTAAGGTTTTGATGATTCGCCTGGAAAGAAATGATGCAGACCACTGTCGATCGTGGTCTTGTAATGCAAATGCAAACAAAGAACTTCGGTGCGTGCATGCACAGAAAATCTTTTCGAAAATGTGGTTCTTGGCTTTTTTTTCGCAAATAGTATCTCGGTTGTGACTTGCACTTGAAAACACCGACAGTGAATTCGCCAACCTTTGTCCCACCATGACGACAAATCACTTGACGTCGATTCAGAGGACAAAACCGATTAGATATGATTTTTTAGGGAGACAACCAGGCTCTTTTGTTTTGAAAATCCAATCCCCATTCGAAAAATTAAGCACAAATGATCCAAGTGATCTCACCTCAACGATTTAATTATCACCGTATTACCCGAAATGTACCTATCACGTCGGATCCGGAATTAGTGCATGTTCTGCGGGCACGGCTATTTTAGCAAAACCAGGATCAATGTCAGATGGATTGGTAAATGGAATCAATTTATCACGGCGAAGATTATACCAATTATTTTGACATTTCAATAGAAATTAAGGTATATTGACGATTAATTAAAGAAATTTAACAATTATTTAAATTCTCGCATTGTCATTTAATGCAGATTTTCTCTATGAAATTTTCGCTTGCGCCATTCGCTCGATTGTTGTGGCACGTGACCTAAGACGTCTTTACCAGGTTGGCATAGAACCACGTGTCACGTAATAATCTTCAATGAAATGACCAATGAGATTCCAAAAAAAGGTTATATCCCGAAAATTTTCATAGAATTTCCGAATTCGTGAAATCTAATAACAAATGATCAACAAATCAGTCCATGGCAACGGCAACATATATATTTGCAATAGCATAACCAGAACCAATATGATTTTTCATATGCAGATTAGTAAGGTACATGGGAACAAATGATTCAATTAGAAAGAATCGAATTAAGAAATCACAATTTTTGAAGCAGTTGTTTAGAATGAAGCTATAAAAGTTTTTTTTTTTTTCCATGATCTCCGCACGATGCAATGACATTTTGTGCCCATGCTCAAAATAAAACTAAAACTAATTTTGTTTCATCCCAAACTGAGTTTTATATATATATATATATATATATATATTTTATACTGTAATTCACATGACTATCATGCACACGATATATTATTTGTATTGAATATGAAAACGAGTATATGAGATTTTTCTAAATTGATAAGGTCAAACGCTGCAATACTAGTCAGACCAATTTCTTATAATTTTGAAAATCTTTCCGGATTCAGGTCTCTGATTTCATGAGCTTTTTGATTGGCCGATAAATTCAGATAACCAAACATTCACATATATTTTTTTTTCTTTAACAAGAATGCAACCAACCCTCGTCGCATTAGCGAGGTCGGCCTGGAAAGGTTAGTCATTGTGCGATCACAAACTTGACATATTATCCTCTCGGCATTTGATTTTTTCATCCATTTATTATCTCATTCAATATATAAATAATAGGGCCATTCTTTGTACAAATTCCCGGTAAGTTAATTGTTTCTTAAAGAATTTGGATTTCAAACTTTCTGTTTCCTAATACCCAATTCTTAAAAAAAAAAAACATTAGGCCTAAAACAAGCCCAGGCTGCCGATACTCCAATAAGAACCTATGCAAGAGCATGCACGGTATTACCAGCATTCGTGGGATTAAAATTCCTAGTGCACAATGGTAAGGAATTTATACCTGTGAAGATCACGGAAGAAATGATCGGACATAAATTGGGCGAATTCAGTCCGACCAGAAAGAAATTTACTTTTAAGAAGACCAAGAAAAAATAAATTACTTTTGGGAAGGTTAGAATACAAACCGTAACTGTAATTTACTAATTTCATGATATCGTCATCCTTTGTAAGACATTCGTAACAATCATTTTTTATTTATCCATCATTTCGTAAAAAACCTCGTATATTACCTACCCTTTATGTGGACTATTTCTCAGTAAGTATTGATTCTCTTATATTCTAAAGAAGCCGTACGTGGTAATTCTATTAGGGGAGAGAGTAAAAGATGAGCAAATAAAATTTATCATATGAGAATAGATTTTGCCCTCGTATAGAGAATTGATTTTGAATTCGACATCAGTTCTTCAAAATTTGAATATCATTTTTTTTTTTTTGATCAAAAATCATATTTGGATTGTTCAAAAATTGAATTCATCATTACATTATAAATAAATGATATTGTCATTGAAATTTGAAAATTCACCTTGTACTCTCGGAAAAAAAGTGGATTTCCTTTGAAGGTAGATCTCAAAACCTTTTTGAAACAGCCTTCTTTCATCCAAACCTTTGCATAGCTTACAATAAAATAAAGGCTACGTCACCACTTTCAAAATAGAACTATCGAAAATTGCGAAAGTCCGTTCCATTTCTTGGAGGGAAAGCTTGAGATTGATTATCATACATCATCAATCTATCGGTATAACCATCTCGTGACTACTGAAATGATTGGCGACGGCGAAATTTATACAGTATAATGATTTTAAAAAAATACTTTATAATAATACTGCATAAAAATTTTTTATTTTTTTTATTTTTTTTTTTTAAAAAATCCTTTATCAGGTTAGTTACTAACTCACTTACTCGCCTTTGTTTAAGTATTACTTTGAAAGTGATTTATATTTTATTAGTAATTCAAATAATAATTTTTTTTAATTATTAATATTATTATCATTGTAAATTACTTTTTTAAATTTTAATAAGAATCAAAACCCACTTGCTTATTCTATATTTGATTCTATTTGTGGTAATTTTTATAAGATTTTAATTTTTAATTTTTTTTATTTTTAATCTCATTAACAAAGTAATCTCGAAAATCTTTTAATTTTATTATCTTTAAACTTATTTTTGTTTCATGTTTTTTTTTTTGTATTTTGTATTTTATATTTTCTTTTAAAATTGATTACAATTTTTTTTTTTTTTTTGCATCTTGAATATCTATTTTTTTATTTCTGTTTTAATTTTATCACTTTTATAATTAGATTATTATTATTATTATTATTTTATAATATTTATAGTCAAATTAAATAAATATATAAATATATTGTTATTCAAATATTATAATATATATTACAGTTATTTAAATTTAATAAATTTGTTATAAACAATAATAATTTTTAAATTGGATTTTGAAAATAATATTTTATTCTATAATAAATTTTAAGTAAAAGCCTTTCTAATTCATATATTATTTTCAATAGATTATTTTTATTATATATTTTTTTAAGTTACTAAAATATAAAAAATTATAAAGATAAATTAAAGAAAAATATATATACATATTCTTAACTATAATCAAAAAATTTTAATTTAAAAATAATATAGTCTCATTACTTTTTTTTTTTTTTTTAAACCTACAATCATATTACAATAGCATGTCTTTATTGAAATATTGAAAGATATCACAATATTTATAAACTTTTACAAAGCAACTAACTTATCATTGTATATTATTAATTAGAGGACTACACTACTAAAAAATATGAAGAATCTACTAAACTAGTTTGAACTAAGCAAAACTAAATTTAAACTAAATACTTTAAGTCAAATTTAGGAGTCAATATTATGTTTTTCTAGTAGCTTCGAATAAAACCTCTAAATCAACCAGGATCATTGCTAACAGTTTGTCACTATCGATTATCCTAAAAAATGATAAATTGTTAAAGTTGACACTGGAAATAAAGAGAAAAGGAAATAAAATTCAAAACTCTCCAAAAGATTCTTACTTTATTTCACAGTTTTCTTTCAAAAGGGGTTTGCCTAATTGGGATATTTTTTAAACTTCATAATATTTAAAGAATTTAACCATTTCTAAAAGTGACTTCAAAAAGAATGTTTGAGAAACTTATCTTTTTAACAATATATAGATTCATTTAATATTACTGGAACTAGTACCATATTACAAAAGAATTTGTCTAATCAGAATAAAGAAATCTTTTTAAAAACTTTACCTAATTGAAATAGAAACTTGAAAACCTCAGCTTTTGTTCCAGAAAGCCTTTTTATTATCTGAAAAACTTAATAAGAGATAAAAATTGGATTTTCTTTTTCTATCTGTTGCTTACCTTTCAGTATCATAATTGTTTCTTGAAGATTAAACATATATAATTAAAGAGAACACTTTTTCTAAAACTTTCTTTTCTATATCATCAATAATGCATTGAGACATATGAGTATAATCAATAAAAGCTTGTTTATATTCCAAAAACTGATGTGTTTCATGTTAATCAATTACCTTTAGTGAAGATTTGTACTACCCAAAATTCAAGGTCAAATTGAGATAGGTAAAATTTTCCAAAAAACTATAAAAAGGTATGCTCTAAATGGGTTAAAACAGTTAAAAAGGAAGAAAATAAGTCTTTTTATTGCAAAAAATCTTTATAAATCTCTCATTTCAAAGATAGAAAGACTTTTAAGTACTTCACAGTCAGTTTTTCTTTCTTTAAAAACTTTCTTGCCATTGGTATCAAAGATGTTACTTGATTTTTCTTGGTTCTTAGAAGTCAAGTTTTTGAATAAAGAGATTTGTAAATAATAAAAAAAGAATAAAAGTAACTTTTGAAGTCATAATTTATGTTGTTTTAAGGAAAGTATTAAAATTTTATTAGTAAGAAAATATAAAAACTTCTTGGAAACATCTTTTTTGTATGTGATCAAAGGATCAGTGGAAAGAGTTTTTTTATTTTTTTAAATATAATATAGTTTTATTGCTTAACTAAAATAAAAAAATATTTTAATATTAAACTTTACTTAATTGAAATGATAAAGAAAAATATCTTAATTTGATTAAATAATAGTTTTTTTATTACTTAAAACCTTGTTACTAAAATATTATTAATTTTATAAAACTTGAAATATGTGATCAAATTTATATTTGACCGGTGTGTCCAAGTGAAATTGCTTATAAAAGGACTATTCCCAAAGAAAGAATTACAGAATCAGTTTATAATAAAGAAATATTCAAGAAGAGATTCACCAAGAATCCTTTAAACAAAGTCACAAAGTGTTTCCAAAGAAATATGGTTTGCTTAGAACCCAAGTTTATTAATAAATCAAGAAAACTAGAACAATTTCTTTAGTCCTAAAATCAAAAGAAGATATCCAATCTCCTAAAAGAACAGTGAAGTTATTCCTAAACTTCCAAGGTCAAGTGAAGCTATCTACAAACTTATCCTACTTTTGAACAAATTATGATTGCTTATATACTTGTAAAAATGTGTCACTTGGACCACTTGGGTCTCCTAGGCCTCCTGGACCTCCTGGGCCTTCTAGGCCTCCTGGGCTGCCTGATCTATGGTAAATTATGTCACGTGCTACATTTGATAAAGTGATCTATGCTAATTAAGTACCAATAAGAATATCAAAGAATATCAAAGAATTAATTATAAATAAATAGATAAAAATAGAAATAGAATGAAGATTATGAATAAAAATAACTATCCAATGGTAGTAGATGCTATTTTTATCACATCACCAACAGCTTCTACACAATCACTCCTGTTCTTCCTGCCCAATACCAGTCAGCAATCAAATGATTGGCAACAAAAAAGAAAGGAGAAACTATATTAACAAAGAAAAAGAAACAATTAGATAACCAAAGGGTCATTGTAAACCACATAATTAGAAATAAAGAAACTTCAGTGATTTTCAAGTACAAAGGATGCCCCTTCAATAACCAAGAACTAAGGAAAAACTACAAGGACCAACAAAAATGCATCATGGAGCAACTCCTGATACATTCAGTTAACATCAAGGTCAAAAAGAGCACAACTGGAATTTTTTCAGAATAACAACCCATAGATGTCAGACAAACTCCACTTAACAAATTACAATTATCCCTACAAGGAATAGAACATGTGATAAGAGAAACCAACAAAAAGGCTCCAAACACACACACATCCAAAATCTACCTGGACTCCTTATCAATTACTGAAACCCTAATAGAAAGAAAGTTAAAAGTGCCAACCAAAACCACCCAAAAGTTGCAACGCATCACAAGAACACTAGCAAAAAAAGATAACATACAGTTTTATACAGATAGCTCCTTCACAAGATGGCCAACTAGAAGCAGGATAGAAATCAGTTGGGTAGCTAAAACACAATCAAGACAGGAAATAACAACCTTCCAAGCAGAAATACAGGACACACCATCGTCTATCAGAACAGAACTGATAGCAATACTCATAGCAATCAGCACAGTCAACCTAACAAAAGGATAAACATTCTCACAGACAGTCAATATGCAATTAATGCAATAAAGAAAAGTTTATACAAGAATCAGACCAAGAGGAAAAAAGTAGTAAGGCCGAACGGGTGGTTAACTAATACAATTCAAGAAATCATCATGGCACAACAAATCAAAGTTCAATGGACAAAAATAAAAGGTCACTCGGGAGATAAAGAAAATGAACAAGCAGACAAATTAGCAGCTACTATACTCGCAGACAATTTTAAGGACATCATAAAGATACAATAACTCCAGTCCACAAGCTATAACACAATACTGAGATAGGACCAGTCATTTGTGAACCTCCCCTTTACAACAATTGGAAAGACTCTTATAAAGACTAAATGGGTCAGTAAGTGGAGAACACTACAATGAAACCAAACATAGCTAATAGGACAGAAAATCAAAGAAATAAATTGGGAACTAATTATGCAGACCCTGATGCCCTCCAAAATTATATTCTCGCAAACAAGTCAAAATGACTATAGGGATAGAACTTTCAGATGGAAGACGTGGTCTAATGAACATCGCACGATGGCAAATATGAACAGATACAAACCATGGATTTACAAATCATTACTGTGCATAATCTATGGCAGACAAGAAGAAAAAGACCTACTCCCCTTCACATGCCGACCAAACAGAACAAGAATAATAGAGAAATTGATAAAACTCCTGACACAAGAATTCGCAGCAAGAGCCAATAGAAACAAACAACTGCAACCTATTCAAAGTCAATGGGAATACCTCCTCAAACCAGCCAAAAGAAAAGAAAAACACAAAACAGTAGAACCAACAGACATATCAGAGGAGCGATAACATACAAGATGATCCAGATAGTAGAGGAAATTACAGGAAACGAAAAGGCAGCCAAGGTGACAGTAAAAGAAGCAATAGTACAACTATGGTAGGAAAAAAGAAACATCTGAAATCTAAGATATAACCTGGTGTCAGAATGGGAAAAAATACAGGCATATTCAAGAAAATGAAACAAGAATGAAACAGGAACAACACTATAACAAAAAATATGAGAACACTCAGGAATAAAGGATTGACAGATAATAAGGAACACCTATTTATAGAAATAACAAACTGCAATATGAGAAACATATTACAAAACAGTTTTAATATTAACTCTCTCTTCTATACAAATATCAGTGTTAGTAGAGTCATGCCACACTAACATTCACCTAATAGTGATCTGAATTAAGTCACAAGGTTTATAAGATACTGAGCCATTAGTTTTTTTCTTATCATAAATGTATTTTTCTCGCAATTTAATTTGTGTATATAAGAGAATATGAATGATTAAATAAAAACTATATGGCATGACTTCGCCAGCTAAAATATATATATATATATATATATATATATATATATATATATATATATTAGGTTTATAAAGATAAAACCTTTGGTGATTCATTATTTTAAATTATCTCGAATTTTAAACAAAATTAAGAGGGAAAACTTAACAATTAGTTACTATTAGAATAAAACTGCTTGAATGACTACTACAATTTGGAATAAATTTTTAATTCATTTAAATAATCAAATAAAAGAAGATAATAGATCTATTATTCTTTTTTATGACCAGGTACCTGTTTATTGTAATGACAATAGTTTGAAATCTATTATATTACATCTATTATATAACAATATAACTGCATATTTATAACCAATTAATGCAGAAATTATTCATTCATTTAAGATAAATATAATAATTTTATAATTTGAATATTTCAATATATTAATTAAACTTAATTTATATAGATGCAATATAGAAGATTGTTGATAAAATTTAAGTGGATCAATTTAATTTAACATATAATATTGAAAGAATTCCTAAAGATATTAATATCAAACATGCAATAAATTGGATTGCAGAAGCTTGGAATAATATTAACACAATATTATTTTAAATTGTTGAAAAAAAACTGATATTATTTCTTCTTCTCAAATTTCTCAAGAAATAGATGGTCCTCAAACTCCTGCTTGTGATAGTACTATTACTGGAGAAGTGATTCCATTTCAACAATATAATTTAGAAGAAATGGAAGAATTGATTAATCAATTACCATATAATCATGAAAATATTCTTAATATAAATAATTATATTGAAATTAATAACTCATTTGAAAATTTAGATATTAAAAATGAGGATATTATAGATTTTGTTCAACAAAAAATCCAAATCTGATTCAGCGATCAAAAATATTAATAATCTTATTAATTTTATTAAACAAGATTCTGAATTAGATCTGGATAGTAATT
>CAJVPT010001249.1:0-22433 GCA_910592055.1 Acaulospora colombiana
TGAATATGTTTTGTGAAAAGTATCATGTATACTATTAATAATAAAGTAGTTTTTTAAACTATTCATATAACAAAATTTAAACCCTATGCTAGACTTTGAATTTCTAAATCACTTCTCAAGTGAATACCTCCAATACTGAGTAAAGCTTCCTGATTGTTTCCAGAAACAATCCTAATAATGTGACTAATATACACAAACTTGCCATGACTTATCAAAATGATTAGGATATAAATAATGATAAGAAACCACGCAATCTTGCCCCATCCTCAAGGAATTTTAAAATGGCTTCTTTGAAATCTGAAGATCCTATGGATACCTTACTAAAAAGTTTAAAAAACTTCAGTTGAACTTGGCTAAAAAATTAGAACTTCTTTTTGCTTAAGTGAACAAACAAGGCCATCGCCTAAGGTAACCTACCTTTAATCCTATGAATAGGTCTAACTTTTCACAACTTGTATGTTTCAGGTGCAATGAACCAGAATATCTGGCCAGAAAATGTATGTCTGAAAAGGTCCAAACAAACTTCTTCAGGTCCAGGAAACCTTCGAATTATCTCACCGTTGAGGAATCTGAGGAGAAAATTAGTGAATCTGAATATAAAAAGAAAGTCTATATTGATCAGCACAATCAACCCTATACTACTAATAGGAGGGAGGCCAAGCAAAAGCAAAAACAATCTGAATCAAATAAGAAATTAAACCTATGCATTAGGAAAGTCTCCAGGATCCTATCAAAATAAATTTATGATCCTGAACTTGAAATAATTGAAACCCCTCTTACTAACAAACCCAAAAGGCCCAAAACCAAAGCTCAACCATCTATTGTGGACCAACTACCTAACTATAACATATCTGAGGATATTCTAAATCTTTCTGCTAAGGTTACTCTGGAACAAATATTACAATATCTTAATTAGTACAAAAACTTGGTGAAAATTCTTAAGTAATCTAAGGTACCTATGGAAATCAATTATCTTACCTCTGATGACCTAAAGAAAACCACAGCTACCAGGTACTATATCCACATCAAAGGAAATCCTGTGATGGCCATTCTTGACTCTGGTGCTGCTGTCAGTATTATTACTGACAAACTCAAATGAAAACTTGGATTGGAAATTGATACCAAGTCCAAAACCATTGTAATTACTGTTAATGGTACATGAACCAGGGCCCTTGGATAAATAACTTCTTTGAAAATATTTATCCAAGATTTGATTGTACTAGTGACCTTGCAAGTAATCAAGTTATGTGAGAAGACCCTTCTTCTAGGAACCGATTGACTGGATCACATGAAGGCAAATTGGAATTTTGAGAACCATACTCTCCAAATTATCTATAAGGGTAAAACAATTGCCATAGAAACCATTCGTTATGCTGATATTCTCTCACATCTTATATAAGGTAACAATAACTATTAGGATAATGAGGATGAACTTTTGGATGAAATTGAATATGATTCTGAAAGTAATTTTGAGGAACAGAAGGCCTATATGTTGATCTTGTTCTTGAATTTGAGGATGAAAACCCTGTCATCTTTCTCTCTGACTATCCTGAACCTGAGGAACCCTCTCTTGAACCATCACTGAAATCTTAACCAAGGAACAACAAGCTGAGGTCCAACAAATTCTATTTTACCATAAGGATGTCTTTGTTAATCATATCTCCAAGGAAGGCTAAACAAGTAATCTAGAAAGGACTACAGTGGTTACCTATAGCATTAATACGAGAAATACTATTTCAATCAAACAATGATCATATAAAGTCTTACATGACCAATAGAAATTCATAAAAAGGAAATTGAGGAAATGTTGTAGTGAGGAATCTTCAGTTTTACTATCAGCTTCTGATCTTCTCCTGTTGTTATAGTGCTCAAAAAAATAATAATCAGCACTTCAGTGTTAACTATAGGAAACTCAATGCAGTTACTGAAAAGGATGTCTATTCCATGCTGATTGTTGATGATCTTTTGGAAACTTTCAATAGTACTCAATGGTTCACTTGTCTTGATCTAGCAAGTGAACATTGACAAGTGGCAATGAGTGATAGAAACAAACACAAAACAGTATTTACAATAAAATATGGCCTATATGAATTCAATGTTATGCCTTTTGGTCTTTGCAATACTTCTGCAACTTTTCAGTGACTAATAGACAAGATATTGGCTCCATACCATAGCAAATTTGTTGAAATTTATCTTGATAATATTACTATCTTTTCCACTATCTTTGAACTCCACTGTCAGCATGTTCCCATTATTTTGGATGCTCTCAGGGAAGCCTCTCTAATGTTAGACTCTGAAAAATGTCACTTCTTTTTATTGCAAATGAAATTACTTGGTCATATAATTAATCACAAGGGAATCCAGCCTGATGATAACAAAATTGTAAAAGTTAAGAAATTGCCAAGACCCACAACTATTAGGTAATTGAGAGGATTTATTGGACTTGCCTCTTATTATAGGAAGTTTATCAAAAAATTTTCTTATATTGCTCATCCTCTAAATTCTCTTTTGAAAAAAGACATCCCCTTTGAATAGATAGATGATTATCAGCAAGCTTTTGAAACTCTAAGTGACTCTTAATCTTATTGCTTGTCTTGAGATATCCTGATTTCTTCAAGGTCTTTTATCTTCATACTAATGCTCCTGAAACTAGAATTGGTGCTGTTCTGGCACAAAAGAATGGAAAAAAGGAGTATACAATTGCCTATGCTAGCCACAGTCTCAACAAAGTTGAGTGAAACTATTCTGCCACTAAATTGGAATGTCTTGCAGTCATCTGGGCTGTTAAATACTTTTACCAATATCTAGGACTCAACACTTCTTCTTGAATACTAACCACTCTACTTTTCAATGATTGAAAACAACTGAACTTAAAGAATGATGTGCAAGGTGGATTCTCCGCTTGGAATTCTATAACTTTATTATCAATTACAGAGCTGAAAAAAATACATAATATTGATGCAATATTTAGGATGTATAATGTAGATGAACCAATCTTCCACAACTCTAAGTCTATACTCATCCAAAACTAATTCAAAGTTAGCAATCACAAGTAAAATCTGACAATAAATAATATTCAACCCAGGTAGTCAGTGTTCTGAACAACAATATAATCTATCTTATTAAAATAGAATTTCAACATTATCATCATTCAAGAACTATCTTCAATACAACAAATTACCTGACACTTTTGACAACAAATAACAAAAGCAACTTATCTTTAAAGCACAATACTATCAAGTGAAAAACAATCAACTCTACAAAATGATAATAACAGAAAAACAAAAACTCAATTACTTTGTGTAATTCAAAAACATGAAGTAAAATAAATCTTATACTTACTATACAACCATCCCACTGGAGCATATCTTGATGTAAACAAGGTCTTTGAAAAACTATGTGATCAATACTACTGGCTTCAAATGTTTGAGGATATGAAGCATTATATTAATACCTGTGATAAATGTCAACGATAAGGTAAATTCAGAACCCCTGGACCCTTACATCTAATCATAGTTGGTGATTCCTTCTTCAAAATAGGCATTGATATTTTGGGATCCCTGCCAATTATAAGCAAGGGAAACAAATATATCATCATTGCAACTGACTACTTTACAAAATGGCCTGAAACTGAAGCAATCTTCCATACCACAGAACAGCAAGTTGCAAATTTTATTTATCAAGTTATTAATTGCAGACATGAATATCTAAAACACATACTTTCTAATTGTAGAACATATTTTAGGAATGAAATAGTTAAAGCTTTATTAGAAAATTTCAAATACGACATCTTTATTCTACCCATACCCCACACAAACAAATAGACTAGTGAAGCTTTTCAATATGACTCTATGTGAATCTCTAGCAAAAATAACTGAGAGAAAGGAGGATTAGAATGAATTTATTGCACCAACATTATTTTCCTATCGTACATTAAAACAATCTTCCATCAAATTTACTCCTTCTATCTAATTTATGGTCGCAATCCTCAAATACCCATATGGAAATGGATAAAGTAATGGAAGGAGATATATTGACCTGACTCTACTAACTGACTGAAATCCTGCCAATTGCACAAGAAAATATTTTAAAAACGAAAAGAAAACAAAAGGAGAGATTTGACTTGAAGTTAAAAAAGCCAAGAAACTTCAAAATTGTAGACAAAGTGTTAGTCTATAATGCTGCTAGGGACAAACACTTTATTAGAAAGCTCAAATCAAAATGGAAAGAATCTTACTTTATACATGATAACTTGGAAAATGGACTTTAAACTTAGGACAATAGATAGAAAAGTTCTGGTTGCCTCTCTCAATTTGACCTTACTGAAATCATATCTTGACTGTGAAAAATAAAAACCTACTATATATATTGAAAACTGAAAGAAGGAATATACAGTGTAATAGTAATGACCCCTAAACTCTCATCACTATTACTACCAGCCCTAGGGCTCTCAGCAATTACTGCATAATCCCAAGTTTAAATACTTATAAGTGAACAAGTGAAAACATAAAAAGGAAAACAAAACCTCAAAACTCAAGCGAGAAAAGGTTCTATCCAAAGGAGCAGGAATAGGAATGCCTAACTGGACCAACAGGACACCAAGTCTGGCTACCCTTTGCTGCAAGTTCTGGTTTTCCAACTCTAACTTTCTGACTCTAGTTAAAGTAGAACTTCTGGAGGCCAACCACTTTACCTTCCCTTCAACTGATGGATTTTTTCTTGAAGGTTAGTCTGGGACCTCTCATCATGATATATTTGTATTTTTAAATATTTGACACTTTCTTGGAGAGTGATAACAGTTGCACACAAAGGATAAATTCTTCCTGAACAAGTGAGTCTTTATGCTTTAGCAGTTCTGGTTTCTCTTGGCATGATGATAAAAGGAATATAAGAAATGCCTGACAAACCAAGAAAAATTCTCATATTAAATAGGGGAATATGGATAATCATATTACTGCAACAATTATATAAGGAGCTCACTGTCTACCAGTTGCATTAAAAAGAATTATTATACTTATGCAAAAATTGCTATAACTATTATTCAGGACCTAATTTTGGAGGATCTTCTGGCCACAATTCTTGAATTTGTGCAAGTAATCCCAATACTATATGATTTACTTCAACCCACTGAAAGCAGATCTTGCAAACATACAAGTGTATACAATATACTATCCATATGAAAAACAGGATTTTCACCTTGATCTATGTATTCTATCTAGGTGAACTATTGGAAGGAATTGTTAACCGATCACAACAATCCTACCTGAACAAACACCTGATTAAATATCATCTTACTGAATGTCACCACACTTATGGTCTCTTTGAAAGATCTGGGACTGGGCAAATTTGGAAAACAAGGCATACAAGTTTAATCATTATTATCAAGTTGAAATTTAGTGAACATCAACTTCTTGTGAATTCTTGATTCGTGGAACTCACCACTTAAGTAAGAGAAAATATTAGTCTTAATTATTTGTTATATTTTTCTTTGATTATTATTTATAGTTCTTGTCTATCGTATTACTATAGTTTTATTTTTAGATCATATGAAATATGTGATGCAAGGTGTGTCCTATTGGTTCATAGGATAGATCCAATCATTAGGGCAAAGTAGTGATTGACATAGCACGCATTATTTAATTTATTATTTAATTTTATATATTATCTTTATTTAGCTAGCAGGTTACTCAAGTGAACAAATTTGGCATATTGGCCTAATTTAGCAAATCTGGCAGATTTGATCACTTTAATCACTTTAGTCACCAAATAATTAATATTTAATTATTTATATAAATGTCAACTATCCAAAACAGTTGACTCAAGGTTTTACCTACTGAATTTTTTATTCTTGACATTATATATCTCTAATAAATCTTCTAATTAAACCAAATTATCCAAAGCTTTTTTCAACATATCTATGTAACTTCTACTATTCTTGAATTATCAACTTAGTATGTCATAACCGAGGTATTCCCCCTTATCTTAAAGTGGATTACTGCTATAGTTGTCCTTTATATCTATCTATTTGAAGGTTATTGGATAGGTTGACACTAGTATTATGGGTCACGTGGGTGACGCGATTTATGTGTAATAGTTTAGAATCCAAAAACCTGAAAGTCTAGTATGAAAGATTGAGTGTCGCAAGGTAAGAAACTATAGATAAGGCTTGGATACTAATAAGAGAACTGTATGTATTTGAAAAGTATAGAAAGTTTAGCAAAGCTTAGTGTTAGTATAGCTGATTATAAAGTAATAGCCATTGTTAGATATAAAAGTATAAATAGCTTACCAATGTATGCCAAAAAAAAAAAAGCTAAATGTGTTAGGAAAACAGCCCTCATTGAGAATAGAGATAAGAGTTAGTGATATACTAAAGAAACAGAAAACAATAAAGAAACACTTACCTTTGGCCAAGTCAATCACTACACCTCTGTCTTCCCTAAGTGTTCTTTATAGGAGACATTCTCTTCTTTGTGTCGTTTGTGAATATTCTTGAGAAATCTGGGTTAGGTGAGGTGCTACGGATTAGTGACGGACTTGCCAGGATAGCCCATACACTAGGTACATTAGTTTTTAATGAGGTACTACAAGTCACAAAAAGTAAGAAAATTAGGTCCCACTGCTATTGGTGGTAGATACTATTATCAATTGATTTTATTGTCTTGCTATATATTAAAAATAGGTTGTAAATTTTCTTTATAAATTCAATACATACAATACATATAATCAATACAATAGATGAGTTTTTTTTTTTTTTTTTTAAGCTAGCAAAGTCATGCCTGTAGTTTTTATTTAATCATTAATACCTTCTTATATATACAAATTTAATTGCAAGAAAATACATTTATAATAGGAAAAAAACTATAGACTCAGTATTTTTCAAATTCTGTGACTTGCTTCAATTTATCTAGTGGATAAATATTAGTTTGTCATAACTCTACTAACACTAATATTTATCAAGAATAAAGAGTTAATTGAGAAACTGTTTTACATGATGTTTTTTATGTTATGGTTTGTTAGATTTATCTATAACTGCCTAGTAGTATTGGGTGTTTCCTTGTTTAGCAGGTTTTTATCATTTTTTTGATATATATTGTTGCTACTTGTTTTTTTTTTATATTTTTTGATATTCTCTATGTTTTTATTTATTCTACTACCAGTTTGCATCTTAACTTTCAGATCCTCTTCTTTTCCTCCCAGAATTTTGTTATAGCTAACTTGATGGCTGCTTTTATCATTTCTATGTTTTCTGTGATTTTTTCTGGTATTTTTATTATCCTGTGGCTGATGACCCCTTGGATGATATCTATTCAATTTATCTCATAACCTCCATTTGCCCAGTCTACTGGTATTCTTGGAGGAAGTGCATGGTTTTAATTGTTTTGCATAGATTCCTTTTGTTTGTGACTATTTGTTCTAGCTGCATACTCTTATATAAGAAGGTTGATATATTTTTCTATTAGTCTTGTCTTGTTAAGTCCACAGATGAAGGGGTGCAAGTCTTTCTCTACCTGCTTCTTGCAGATTATACAGGTAGGGCTTTTATATAGATACAGTTTCCTTTTGTGCAGATTGTCCATTGTAGGGTGTTCATTGAGCCATATCTTGAGATGGAATGTCCTGTCATTGTGGTCCTTAAGGTCTGTCTGCATTGTTGTAATTTTGGATAGCATTATTGTTTGCATCATCATGTTCCAATCGATCTCCTTAGCTTTGGGTTCGTTTAACCAGTCTTGAGTGCATTTCAGGGTTCTCTACTTACTTGCCCATTTTGTTTTGAGCAAAGTCTTCCCAATAGTTTTGAAGGAAAGATCTGTGAAAGATTGTTTCTATCAGAGCATTGCCATGTCACTGTTGTGTTTAGCTTTTGGATCTTGACTATATCTTTATAATTGTCTAGTAGTGTTGTTACTATGAGTTTATCTGCTTGTTCATTTTCATAATTTCCTGAATTACTTTTTATCTTGATCCAGATGACTTGTATATTTTGTATTGTTATAATTTTACAGATTGTATTGACCAGGCTTCTGTTAGGGCATTTTTGTTTCCTTTTGTTTTTGTGTATCTGCATGAGTGTCCTCTTGATCACATTAATTGCTCCTTGGCTATCTGTTAAGATATTCACTTTTTTATATGCACTCATTATACAAATTGCTATTAGTTTCATTATAAGCTCTGCTCTCATAGAGAATTGAATGTCTAGTGTTTCAGCTTGGAATATTGCGACTTCTACTTCTGCCTTTGTTATGGTTATCCAGTTGATCTTTATTCTGCTATTCCTGTGATATTTTGTATATAAGCCATTGGTATATATTTGTAGATTGTTTTATAGAACTAGTTCTTGTACTATTTGTTGTAGTTTGAGAAATATCCTAAAAATGCCTTTGAGTTTCTTGTGGATTAAGACCTTAATGTTTGATATCAGATCAAGGTTTATAGTTGAAAGAGTTATATCGGGAGGCCATGTATCGATCTCTTTTAGGGCAAATTCTATATCTTGTGGAGAGGATTGTAGTTAGTTAATGGAGGGTTTCTTTATATCAATTTCTTGTTGACTGGAAATACACCCCTTTTTGCTTTTCTGAATATTTATGTTGACTGACCTCATAATAAGTTGGGACATTATATATTGTTATTAGTCTGTATAACCTTTTCTAAGCTTTGAATCATTAAAGGAGCAACCTTTACACTTAAACATCGGAGATATCTGTTCTTCTTGAATTATATATTTGACTATTATATGTTGATTATCTCTATATTTCTTTTTCTTTGTTATTATTATTGTTCCATTCTTTTTTGTTGCAAACCACTTTATCATCATAATCATTGGATAGGTAGCACTGATATATTGATTCAGAATCTATTCATTGTGAGTGAACTGCTATTGTTGTTATTAAAGGGTACTGTCTTTCACTGCTTCTTTATTCTTATTATTTCCTTGTCTGGTACGATGTCTTTCAGTTCCTTGAACAAAAGTAGTGTTCTGCCTTGCTTTCTAGTCTGACTCTTACCTGTTGTTATGATAAATGTCTTGTCTGATCGTCATTTAGTAGCTGATTATAAAATAAGATTCCTATATATCTGAGAGAGTTTCTGTGTTTATCATACCATTCCTCAGACACTATTTCCTTGATTGTTTTGTCTTCCTTCCTGACTGGTTTTCCAAACCATGCATGTTCTACTGAAGTGATTGTAATTCCTTGAAGCTTTAGAATGTTAAGGATCTCGTTTATCAGACTTTTCCTTTTTCTTGTCCAGAAGAGCAATCTGTCTGTTAGAATTGAGGTGTTAGAACAATATTATTTTTTAGATGTATTAGTCTAAACAGTATTGTTATACCACTTAAATTGCAGTTGTTTAATCTATTATAGAGATTCTTTCTATGCATAAGGATTTGTCTATCCAATAGATTGAATAGTTTGTAGTCAAAATCTATATAGAGGATATTATTTGGGGTTGTTGCCGATAGTTCAGCTTTGTGCTTAAAGACTTTGTTAATTTTACTACTTATCTTATTGCACTCTTTTTAAGATAAGACTAGGTCATTTAACAAATATTCTATTGCCAGACAAAGGACATAATTGATGATGTATCGGGTCTGTTTATCAGTTATCTTTTTCTATAATAGTATTCTAATAGTGATGTCCACTTTCCTTCTAATGATATCCTTTTGGTGTACTTTTCTCACATCTTCCAATATCCATCTTCTAAGATTCTGATTGCTTTGCTATGTTGTAGTAGAATAATTTGTATCCCATTTAACTAGGCACTAGTTTCCCTGTTTTCTTTACTCACATTGACACAGATCAGTAATAATTTCTCACTATTAACTTGTATATCATTTATCTTCATGAACTCTACTGCCTTGTTCAGAATGGCCTTCATGGAGGCTTGACTATTTGCAAACCATATTGTGTCATCCATATAAGCCATTGCAGTAATATTGGTCCTCTTTGTTATTTCGTTAACTATTTTCTTTTTGTTTGATGATATCAAGTCTAATAGAACCTTTGTTTCCATTGTATATCCAATATGTTTATCCTCGATCTCTTGTAGTAGGTGATCATAGAAAATTCTCTATAACAGTGGAAAGATAGTGTCCCTTGGTCGATTCTATCATAGACAGTATATTCTTCTGTCAGGCCATGTGTTATAATTACTCTATTTTTCCTGTTTGTTAATAAGTTATCCAGAGTGCTTATTATTTTTTCCAGTATATGGATTCTTCTAAGGGCTCAAATTAGCATATCTTAGTTGATAGAGTCATATACTTTACTAATGTTTTGATTAAATATCTAGGCTTCTTTCTTGAATTCTCTGGTTTCCTCTATTACATTGTTAAAAATATAGATTGGTTCTTGTGTACTTTCTCCAAGTAAGCCTGCCCAGTTGTTAATGTAAAGTATCTTGTGTTTGACATATATTTCTACTATTCTTTCTGTCAAAATGCTCATAAATATCTTTCTCATTGTTTTCAATAGTATATTCAATTATTTTATATTGATATCTCTTATCCAGTTTTTGGGTTTGGGTATAGGATATATGTTACCTTTCTTTCAGTCATTAGGGATCTCCCCTGCCTCTATCACTTTATTGAACAATGTCTTCAGTAACTGTAGTCTAGCCTTTTCTAAATTTTTCAGCATGATATAAGGGATTTCTGATAGTTCAAGTACACTAGTTTTCTTTGCTTTATATATTGTATTTTATATATTTGACATATTAATTGATTATAGTATATTGTTAAACTAGTTATCTTTGATATTTGCCTTGGGCTCGCACTGCTGTTTCTAGTGTGGGAAGTTTTCAATATTTCTTGTTCGTCTAGGTCTCATACATTCTTCAAAGTGTTTTTTAATCTTATATCTTATGGTCTCTAAATCTGTTATTATCATGACCTCATTCTTTTCTTTTCTTTCTACCAATTTCAAGATATTGATTGTTTTTGGTTGACAGTCTAATATATTATTGATCATCTTTTTGGGCTGTTCTTCCAGGTGCTTGTACCTGTTCACGATATGTTTGGTGATTGCCCTTCCTTTCTCTTGTTCAATCTTAATTCTAGTTATTGCTTGCTCTACTTCCCATATTTCCTTGGTCTTCATTAGCCACTTGTATAGTTCTTTTCTACTTTACTCTAACTTTCTTTGAAAAAGGGGAGTGTGACTAATATCTTGGTTGATGTGTTAATTGTTTTGATATCCTCCTCAATGATTTTATTCATTGTTTGTGCTCTGGTCTCAAGGTTCATTAGTCATGTTTGAATTTCCTGTATATACTATTGATCTTAGTTGTTTTCACATAAGATCCTTATATTTGGACTTGTGAACTGTTGTAGTATTTCTGCTATAACGCCTTTTTTTGAGTGTTACTTTTGCTGTGGCTATTATTGATTCCTTAAAATATTGCCAGATTTTCTCTATCAATTTTGGATTTGTGTTTAGAAATCTTTCCGCATCCCTGTCAATTCTTTCTTTAAAATTATTCCACTACTTTGAACTAGAGTTTGTGTAATCAATTTTGTTCTGCCTGCTATTTTTCCTATTTGCTAGCTTAGTTCATAAAGTATGTGATATATTGAGCTAAAGTACTACTAACTTATGGTCACTTTTGATTACTGTTTCCAATGAACTGTGTTCTGCATTGATGATGTGGGGGAGTAGAGGGTTTGTCACCCAGATGTAGTCTAACCTACTCCCATAATTTGTTTTAGATCTGTAATATGTGTAGCTTCTTTTGAATGGATGAACTTATCTGAACGTATCTATTAAGTCAAATGCCTCCAGTATATCGATGATGTGTCTTGATTTATTTCCATTATTACTCTCAGTTGTTTAGTCTAAATGCATGTCTGCTATCTCGTTCAGGTCACCCATTACTATAATTATCCTATTCTTGCTCTTGGTTTTATTAATCTTACTTTTGATTCACTGTTGGAGTTTCACTTTCTCTGGTTTTTTGTTTCGTTCGCTGAGTTATATAATATTATAATCCTATATTTGATTTTCTCAATAAAGACCATGTCAATCAATAAGCCCCAGTTAATACATTCCTTTGTATTATAAATATAGTTGTCCATTCTTTTTTAACCAATATGCTGACTCCGGTTCTATGTATTTGTTGGTTTGATTTGATTGATCAGATTTGATATTTTCTTTTTTAATCATGCCATTTTGATTATTCTGGTAGCCAGGTTTCTGTAAGTCCCAAAATGTCTATTTGATTTTCTTGACAGTATTCTAATAGTGCTAGTTTCTTAACTTCCATGTTAATTTCTTTGACATTAATTGTTCCTATCTTTCAAGTTCTCTATTTTGTGTTTGTTTTTTCTTTTATGTATGATTGTCTTATTATGGTATTTTTTTCTTCCTGTTTCCTAATTATAATTGTTTGAAATGCTTAAGGGAATGGTTATGTTGCTTCAGTTGAATCGATTGATGAGTTGAGACAATCCATCATTTCTTTTATGATAGACTCAATTGTGGATTCCATCTGGTTAATTTACCTGTTTATTGCTTCTTATTATTGTCAGATATTGATTCTCTTTGGCAATGGGATTCTGAAGTCTGTACTCATGGATAGTGATCCAATTTCTGTAAGAGTGTCTATGATAGCTGGCCCTTTGCTTTGATATGTGGGCCTGCTTTGATTGCTGTTACTCTTTTATTGAGCATATATACCTGGTATTTAATGGTATTCATGTCTGTTTGTCATTGTTTGAGGACTTCCACTACTTTATCCATATGTACTAATGCATGGGTGAGTCTTTTGGTGACGCTGATATATGTTTGTTCTGAGCTGTTTGTATTTGTGGTAATAGATCACCAGCTCTGCCTAGAGGATAGAGTTCTTGTTGCTGATATGTTACTAATCTAGATTGTTCAAGTTTGTTTTTTTTGTCCTTTTGTGCTGATGTTTATATAGACATAGTGCAAGAGCTGGTGTTGTGCTTATATACCCTGCAGATGGTGCAAAGCCTTATTGATCTTGAAACCTATTCCAGTTTCATGTTTTAAATTTGGAAGGTAATACTTCTTGTTTTGTTCAGGTCTTGTGTATCCTTAAAATATAAGATTATGAACTGTTTGTTCAAGTTGTGATGATTCAAGGGGAAATAGTATGCCTGGACATTTGTTGGGTTTATTATTCCTTGAATTTCTTTGATAGAGGTACCTTGTGAAAGGTTGGCTAGTGTAGTGCTATACTTATTCCTCTTTTTCTTTGTGATACAGGTTCTGACTGTAGGGAATATATACATGCAATAGTTATCCTTGTATAGAGCCCACTTCAAGGCTTGTTCTTTATATACTTCTGTTGAGTTAAATTGAACTACTTTTGAATTGGACGCCCCCTGCTATTTGTAGTACAATATATTCGATTGTCAATTTGTTCTTGAATAAACTAGTGATATCCTTTTTAGTATGACTAATGGGGATGTCCCAGATCCTGATGGAATAGTTCTTTCCTTCTATGATGCTAATCAGAGGAGCTAATCTTGATTTGGTAGTTTTATTATCAGTAATCTTGATCTCATATACAGCTAATGTCTCATAGTAGTTGCCAAATATGACTGCAATTTTTGGTGCCCTTGTAGATTCCTCTACTCATATATGTTTTAGGGATTCAAAGGGTCTCCAAACATTTTGATATACTGGAATTGTTCTTGAAGTGAATTTCCAGGTATTTCTTTAGGCTAAATAAAATCTTGCCTGGTTGAATCGTATCTTGTCTTGCTTTGTTTATATCTTCTTTTTGATTGTTGCATAATTGTTCATCCTTTTCGTCATAAGTGTAATTGTTTGTAATGATATTGTTGAGACCATTGTTGTTGAAATCTTTTCCACTTTGGTTTAGGTATTATAGAAGCAATCGTGATTGAAGAGGTTGGTCTGGAGGTTAATATTGTTTTTTTCTCTTTGGGAACTTTTTTTGCAGTGTCCAGCTCCTGTTCTATTGTCTTGCTTGCTGTTATATTCTCAAGTTCTATTGTTTCTTACTGTTCTAGGTTGTCTTGGCATTCTTCTGATCTGTTGCATTGTTGAGTTGTTTTAGGCAGGTTCTTGATTTCTTGGTGGGTGACATGGAGTTGAACTTGTTTGCGAGTTTAGTTTTTAGGAGCAGTTTAAAGATCTTCTATTGCCTGTGATGATTCGTTCTCCAGTGTAGTTAACATTACTGTCCTTCTTTCATAGCCTCAATGCCATGTTTGTTAAGGTAGTTCTTTGTGAGCATAAGTTTTTTTCTTGCAAATTTTGTGTTGTTATCATAAAAGGAAATTTTCAAAAATTAGGATGTGAATATAAAAAAGTTTACTTATTATCCAATACAATAAATGAGTTAAGTAATGCAAAAAAAAATATTATATTTCAAGATATTCTCATACAAAAGAAAATAATTTGCAGTAATCAGTTTTGAGAATAAAAAAACTGGAAAAGCCAATATAAGAGAAAACTTCTACTTAGGAAAAACTATAGCTAAATAGAAACCTATTAAAACCAAGCTATATAGTCTATGCAGAAATACTGAATATTTGATAGCAAACTGCTTATAAAAGGAATATCATATACAATAGAAGAATATAGGTCAAAACAAGCTAAATGTTTTGACAAACTATATACTAAATACAAACCAGTAAGAACAGAAGCAATAAAAAATCCAATACAATATTATTAAATTGGGATATAATGCAATAGCAACTAGACAAGACTAGCAATTTAGATATAATCAACTTTTTGAATCAAAATCAATAAACATAATGGATGAAATCCTGGAAATCATAAAAGAAATCAAATGTGAAATCAAAAAAATCAAAGAAGATATAGCAAATTTGAATTTATGTATTGTCAATTTGAAAAGCTATTATAAAGAATATATAGAATAAGTGAAAAAACTTCAAGACACTTAAGAGAACATAAATTTTTTAATAGAAAATACAAAGAAGATACAAGACAATCTATAAGATATCTAAACTAAACAATAATACATCTACTTCATCAAATCAAAATCTGAATAAAATATTTAATGCCTTGACAAATACTTTGAACTCAAATATATTCCAACTTACTTCTATTCATCAATTAGTCAGGACATAGAGAATATTACAAACAATAGCAACATTCTTTCATTAGAAAACACAAATACTTATGATATAGACAATATCAATATACTTATTAATTCACAAATGAACTTTACACAGCATGTAACAAACAATTATCTAAATGAAATAGTAAAAATTTTAAAAATATTATATGATAATTAACAACTTATAACATTCATGGTTTGTTAAATAATCAAAAAAGAGAAAACTGGTTCAACTAGTGTACTATAAAGGATTGATATATAGTGGTGACAACAAATATAAATAGGATATATCTTCATTCAAATACTGAAAATACTCAAAATATAATATAATATGACTATATAATAAAGAACAAAAGATAGAACAAGACTTAAACTTAATACTCAATAAAAAAATAACAAAAAACGTTTTCAAGCATTATATATAACCAGGAAAACTTATTGATGTGGAATTGGCTTTTTTAAATAAACAAAAACAAAAATAATAAAAATATACTTCCCAGCTTAACAGGAAGATAAAAATTAACAAGGTACCTTAAATAAATTAAAACAATTGATTAAGGAAGCTACCCCAAAAGTTTGATATCTTTTAGTAATTAAAAATCTAAATAGTGTTCCTAATATATATAGCATGAAATAGAGACAGTACAGATAGAAGAAATACAGCCAATAGGCCTTCAGACCTCTAAATAAAAATCTTCATGGTTCATAATCTATAAGATAATTATAGACTAAACAATCCCATCAAAAGAAAATTCTTCTATAGCTATAATACTATAGCAGTAAAATTGATCAAATATGAATAAACATATTGCTCATCTGACAAAATAAAAAAGTTTATATTAGTAAAACCTTATATTTTCTTACTTCTAACAACTATAGGCTAGTTACAACAGAAATAGAATTATAACAACTTGACTCAAGAAAAGAGCTAGCTCACTACAAAATCAATATTTAATACAACTAGTATCTAACAAACAGTAAACAATAAAAAAAATTTTTACTAGAAATTGAAAGCTTCCTGAGTAAACAAAAATCTAATTCAATGTCTATAAACAAGCAATAAATAAGATATAAAATTATATTCTTAGAGTAATAAAGTTACACATTTCCTCAAAAAAAAGAATACTGAAAAAGAAAAATATTTAAAGAAGACAAGCTGGTAGAAAAACCACTTCTTTAATTACAACTTCTTAGAAACCAAGTAGAGTTGACCTTGAAAACAAATGGCTCATCTCCAAGCATATCAAAAATTCTTCAAGAAAAGTCAATAAATTTTAAATAACAAATAGAAGAATCCAAAAATACATATTCATATTATTATTTATCTCACTGGCTCATATATATACAAAAAATAAACAGAATCCACAAAGTTATAATTCACATATTAATATAGAGAAAAAAGAATTGGGTCATCAAACAAAGAATAGCAATTAAATAGACCTTTCTAGTGATAAATAAAAAAGTAACAATAAATAATATAATAAATAGACTCAAAAGATCTATTATTCTAGATAAAATAATCATAAAAAAAGGAAAAAAAAATAAATATCCTGACTAAATAAGAAGATATTAAAGCCATATCCTATCTAGTATATAAGAAACTAGACAAATTGACTATGAAAAAATTTAAAAATCACTTTAACTGAATTATTAAAAATGGCTCTACACTCAAGAAGTAGAGTAAGAGACCATATATCCTATATCCAAACCAAAAAACTAGCAGAACAAGCTTGACATAACAAGATTAATTATATTATTAAATATAGAAAGAAAAATTTTTACTAAGATTCTAACTAACTGAATAGCCTTATGCCTAACAGAGAACAAAATTCTATCAGAACTAAACTGGGCTACTTTTCTGGGCTGCAGCATGTAAGAATCAATTCATATAATAAATAATATCATTAAACATATAAAAAAAAACAAAGAAATAAGCATAGATCCTTAGCCAAATATGTAAAAGCATATGATTCAATGAATTTATAAATGTTTATCTAGGCTTTAGAACACATAAAGATCTTGATGCATATAATCAATATCCTTTGCAATATTTTCAATCAAAAACAAAATATAGTCCTAACTTGTTATGTCCTACAGAAAAATATAAGATCAATAACAACATCAATCAAGGGGACAAATTTCTCTACTATTATAGCGAATTTTCTATGATCCATTAATTACAAAAATTGAAAAAAACTTTACAGGTATATGATATCAATCAAACTTTGCAAAGACTTCAATCTGAAGTAAACAAACAAAAAAGTAAATATTATAGTCAATGCTTATATATATTACACTATATGGATTATAGATAACAGAAATGAACTACAAGAAATTATTATAAAAGTAGAGTTCTATAAGATAAATAATATAAAATCAATTCATAGAAATTCCAGATGCTAATTATTAATAAAAAAAACAATAACTTTAAATAAGGTATTGAAATAAAAGATCAAATAATTAAAGATTACTTGTAAGAAGTCTCAGTAAAAATTTTGAAAGTCTGATATAATAGCTCAGAAAAAAAAGAACATCAAAAAACTTTAATTTAACAAAAAGTTTAGGAAGACCAAGGAATTAATAGAAATTAAACACCTAATAAATAAACAAATATAGTATATAATAAATTATACTCTTTTTCTAGTGCAGAATACTTATACAATATAATAATTCTTCTAGAAAAGGTATGCAATCTCCTTATAAGTAGCATTACAACAGTCTTCAAACATAAGCTAGGTCTTGCAAGGACAACTATAAACAATATTCAATTTAACAGACATAAATACAATCTAATATATCTTTGGAATAGGTAATTTTTTCTATATATTAATAACTGAATAAATAGAATTAACAAAAACAACATAGCTAATAAAATATCAAGAAGTAGACTTCAAACTTTTCAAAATAAATTCTGATCCATAAAGCCTGTTTTAAATAAAATGAAACAGCCCTAAAAAAACTTAAAAAAAGATTAATATATGATACTATCTGGCTCATGAGAAGATATAGCTTTATATTTGATTTAAGTAATAAAAATAATAGTATCATATTTGTTTAAAAGATAGATATACCCATGGAAAAAAATTATAAGCAAATACTTTTATTCAAAACATTGACACTATTTACATAAACACACAACCTACTTTTTATTGAACAGTTATTAAATGCAGCTAGTTCAAAATATTAAAATATATCAAATCATAAGAATTAAAAGGAAAACATTTTCAGGTCCAACTCCTAGATGGTTTCTAACTCTAAGTAAAAAAATAAAAAGAATATTAGAAGCAAGTGAAATTTCAAGACTTTAAACAATAACCAATGTCTTTAAATAAGGAATCCTCACATTGAATTACAATATAACAAAAATTCCATTAAATCTATATATAAAAAGAGGAAGAATCAATAATTGATAAAAAAATAGAAAAAAATAGAATAAGAAATAATAGATATAAACATAATACCCAAAATTTATAAAACTTACTATTGGAGATATGTTAAAACTATATAATTAATATTCTAGATATTAATAAAAGTGAATATAGCTTCATGGAAATTTGACAATATTCAATTACCATACTTGTCTAGAAGAGTTAAACATTAATAAAAAAAATACAGACATGAATAAGATTTTATAGAGAAATAGAATATCTCCAAATTTCCTTGTTATAATTATCACAAGGTATATTTAAATATTCAAGTCTTCCATACAAGACAAGAATATAATAGTGTTAGAGATCATGTAGATGATGCAATTTACTGTATATATAATGGTCTAGAACCTAAAAACCTAAAGATCTAACATGAAATATTGAGTGTTACAAGGTAAGAAACTATGGATTCAGTTCAAATACTAATAAGAGAACTATGTGTATTTGATTAAATATCGAAAATTTAGCAAAGTTTAGTGTTAGAATAGCCTGTTGTAAAGTAGATTATTTTTTTAAACTACTGGCTCAGCCTTACTTTATTTGGATTTAGTAGAGTATATATGTGTTTATGTTAGTACTACCTATATTAATAAAGTAAAGAATGATAGAAAATGAAAAATCACCTTGTGGTTTGTCGCCACATCTGTCAAGAAGCTAACTGACCAAGGTTGAACTAGTGCTATACAAAATTTTTAAGATGTATGATGGATATGTAATGTTTTTTATATATTTACATATGTAGTTATTGATCAGGTTGATGAATTGATCTTTTATGTGTCTTTCTGTTTTATTAAGCCAGTCACTTTTGATTAGGGTACTATATCTGATAGCTCTTTTAATCTTTCTTGTGATGCCTTATATCTCTTTCCACTTGTAAAAATCATCACATCTTGTTTCTCAGATGCTGAAAAGATATTTGCTGATGTCTTGTCAGATTTCTTTTATGCATTGTTTTTTAAAGGAGTGGTCTAATATATATTTGATAACTGTGTTAACTGTTTCTTTTAGGATGACGACTTTGATCAGGCATTTTAAATATTCTAGAAAATATAGTAAATTATTTTTGTAAGTGTCTTTTTATATCTAGTGTTTTGCTAATTGCTGTATCTTTTGAACTATAATGTGTTGAATCTGAATTTCTGTTTTTCTTATTGATCTTTGCAAAGGAAGGAATGAGTGTTTGTTTCTTTGTTATTGCATTTGCTACATCTGTCATCTTTGTATAAGATAGGCAGGCAATTGAAAAGTTTAGTTTTGATGGATAGTTCTTCATTCCAGAGGCTGAGGTTGAACTTCCTCTGTTGTTGATCTTCTCAATCTGTTGTAGAGTTGCTCATTCAGTTTGGTTGAAGGTTTTCCATTGTTGTAGGCCAGTGGATATGTCTGATTATCCTGTCACTAAATTAATTTCTTGTTCTATTTGAGAGTCTCTATTTTGCTAAGTGTGTGACTCTGGTTAACTTTTTTATCATACTTTTAATAGGGTTCTCAATTTTTGTGTAATTTCATTAGGGAATTAGTGTGTATTGCTAATTTTGGATAGATGTTATATAGATTGTTTTGTGTCCAGAAATTATTTCTTTGTTGATATCGATAGTAGCTAGTTGATCTGCTTGTTTATTGTATTTGTGACCATAATATGTTTTGACTTTTTTAAATTCTAGTTTGAGATGGTTTTGTTCAACTATATTAAGGATCTTTTGTAAGATTTCTAGGTTTTTTTGTTTTATATTGTTGTGTATGTAGTTTGTTTTCATTGTTTTTTGTATATTATTGATGGTAGCCTGGCTATCTGTGTATATAGTTGCTTATTGAAAGTGGATAGTATGCTCACTGCTATCATAATAGCTACCAGTTCAGCTCTGGTTGAGGAGTGAAGTTTTTTATTTGTCCTTGGAATTGTAATTCTTGATTCTCTTTAGTAATTATGATCCAGCCAAAACCCATGTAGTATTGATTACCATGTTGCAATATAGAGCCATCTGTATATATTTTGAAATTTATGTCATTTTGGATTTAGAGTGCAATGTTTGTCAACTCACCAATAATGATATGTTTTGCATTTAGTATTGTTTGAGTTCTTTCATTATATTATGTGTTTCTGCATTTGGACCCTCTGTTTCATTGTATTTGATTGGAAGTAGAGTAAGCTACTATTTCTTTAATGCAATTGATATTGAATTAGATGATAATCTGTTTCTGAGAATTATGTTGGCTTCTATAGAACTGGATCTTATTGATATTTTGTTGAACTGAATATGGATCAATGTTATGCTTCTATTGATAGTTGTGAAAATGCATTTGGGATAAGGTCGATTATTTTGGTTATGTCACAGTCTTCATATTCAAAGAGTAGTAAATGGTTAGGTACTTGTATATAGTATCTATATAATGTATGGTTGTTATCTGTTTTTTTCTGTTTTCTTCCTATTACTGCATAGTTGTATATCTTGTAGCAATCCAGTGGGATCTCATTGTTTGTATTTCAGTAAGGGGACTACATTGTAGCAAGTGATTTATATGTCCTTATTGCTCTCTTGAGCTCTATGATGTAAGGACATATTATAATTTAAAGAACCATGTGGGGTTGGACCTAATACTATCTTGTGATGAATTCTGAGAGCTTGGTACTATTGTAGGACCTTTTTAATGTCTCTATTGAGAAGTTGTCCAATAAAGAGTATGTTGTGTCTTCTTAGTTCTGAGTAAATTTTCCTATATGTCTCTGGCTCTACTATTTCTTTTATAATAATATCTACTTTCTCTATTATATAAAGATTGCTGTAGTAAACTCTATGAAAGGTAAATCCATGTATTCTAAGCATCCAAATTGTGTTGTGTATCAGATTTCTTCCTGGTTCACTCATGAGACCTGGATATTGTTGTATATCTCTTTGATGGACCAGAACATATTTTGCAATGTTTGAAGATTATGGTGAACAATATCTTATGTAATTTCTTTAGTACGCTAGTTATTGGCATATAACTAAACTTGATTATCCCAAAGGTGCATTATATTGTATTTATTTTGGTTGTATAGTATGCTATTGGATGCTGTTTTAGCAAGTCCAACTTTGTGTTGAATATAGTTATGAGATTACTCATCAATTGATTACAGGTTTGTTGAGTTAGGATAAGGTCATTGCAAAGATATTCAATGCTGGACATAAGGACATAATTAATGATATATAGTACTTGTTTGTCAGTTACTTTTTTCATATTCAGAAATGTACTGTGTTTATGATTTTTTGTTTTATAGGAGCTTTCTAATAGTCTTTTCAGCCAGAGCTGTCATATTAAACACCTAAGATTCTGATATGTGTGTTTTTTTAGCACTCCTGTACTATTTGACTATTCATTCTGATTCCAAGCTAGTATTTTTTTTCAGTTGCATTAATAATGATTAGTTATGCCTTTGCTGGATTGACTTTTAATATCATTTATATAATAAAATTTTTCCACTGTATCTATTATTCTTTGGAGGTCACTTTTGTTGCTCATCACCCAAGTGGTATTATCCATATATACACTGATAGTAATGTTAGTTGTTTTATTTGTCCAACCCTTTTTGAAATCAGTGCAGATTGCGAGCTAATCATATATTCTTGTTAACATTGGTTAAACATTGAAAGAAAATGATCATAAAAAATTCTCCAGAGGACTAGTGATATTGTGTCACCTTGGTCAATTCTATTTCTTACTTAATATATTTCTGTCAGACCAAAACAAGTTATAACTTTGTTGAATCACTCTTGCAGTATATTGCTGAAGATTTGAATGATTTGTATTGGTATTTGAATTCTTTAGAGAGCTAGCTGTAGCACTTTAGTGGTATATTTGGAGTCGGTATAGACTCCAAATATACCACTTAATCTGGACTATAACTATCCCAATGACGATGGGATCATATATGCATCGTCATTC
>CAJVPT010001250.1:0-22427 GCA_910592055.1 Acaulospora colombiana
ACATAAGGATCATAGGATTGTACTCGCTAGCGAAGCACTCGGAGAGACTGCACTTTGAGAAGAAGATAACAAGATGGCTTAACTCGAGCTACAAAACAAACTGGGAGACCATAGTGGCAGAAGACCTGAATGATGCTAGCATGCCCTGCATGGACAGGTTTTCAAGCAGGCATCACCGTTTTGAGAACAAGCTGTTATCAAACAGTATCCTAATTAATGATCTCAAGAATCGAGACATGATAGACACATTCCGATCAGTGAATCTGCAAAAAATAGAGTATACATGGGAGCTAGAAGTGGAAACAGTGAGTAGAATCGACCAGATATGGATGACACAGAATAGACAAGTGAAGTTACTCTCAGCAGAAATCATTAACGAGTACAAGCAATTATATGAAAGTGACTACGGAATTGCAGTCGCCAAAGCATAAGTGTTTCTTCCCCTAGTGAAAAAGAGGAGAAATATTCAAAAGGTGCCAAATACTCGGTACAACTGGTCAGGTACAGCTCCGGCACAGTGGAAGAAGTGGACTAGCCATATAGAAAAAGAGGTAGAGGCTGGTAAGAGAACACCTGAGTCCAGAATGGATGCTAATGAGCTCTGGTGCAGCCTAAGAGAGATAATCCTCAAGTTAACAAGTCTATACATACCAAAGTTTAAGCGAAGGCAGATCAAGACACAAAGTAAACAAGAAACGCTCACAAGGACTACACCGACCAAATTAATTGGACTCTGCCAACTTAAGAAACGTCTAGTAGAAGCGGTCAACACAAGCCCTGGGACTGAAGCAAGGGAAAGGATCACAAAACTAGCATGGAACAATGACCTTGAGCTCCCAGAAGCACTTGAGAGCCCAGGTAACTTTGAAGCAGCTAGAGTCAGGGTAATTGAGGAGATTAACTCAGCACACACAAACAGCTTGGTAAAGAGAACAGCGAAAAGATAAAAGCGGCCATCAACAACCGTCTCAACTGGTTTGCTAGTGACAAGAGAAGGATAATAGATAGCTTCCTCGAAAGAGAGAAATGGAAAATCAAACTAGACAAGTTGATAGTAAAGGCTGAGGAACCAAGCATTGTTTGCGATGAAGAAGAAATCAGGACACGAGTACGGAGCCACTTTGAGGAATGGATCAAGAGATCCACCCTGAGGAACTTCCCGCAGGAGTGGCAAAAAGAGTATGAACTCCTACAACAAATTGACGTGGCCTGGTAAGAAGGAGTCACCAAAGAGTTCTCGACGATAGAAATAACCAACATCATAACCAAGGTAAGCAAAACTTCTGCACCTGGCCCATCACAAATTCTATATATAGCACTACATCATCTTGGCCCAAAGGCATTGAGAAGTATGAAGGTGCTCTTCAACACAGTCCTTCAAAAAGGGAAAATGCCAGCTGAGTGGAAAAACGGAATGATCTACCTGATCCCGAAGATGTACGATTGGGGCAACGACCTCACCAAAGTCAGGCCTATCACGCTCCTAGAATCTGTTAAGAAAATATTCACCAAAGGACTGGTTAACAGACTGTTCAACATACTCACAAGACACGAAATATTATCAGAACACAATTGGGCAGCACTACCGGAAACAAGCACCGTAGAACCCATCTTCGCAATCAACTCAATTCTTGAGAATGCGAGGGAGAACAACAGAGAACTATGGATCCTGTTTCAGGACATAAGCAAAGCATATAACAATGTAGATCGACACATTTTAACGAAAGCCATGCGAAGGATCAAGCTCTCAGAGCTTTTGATCGAAATTATCATGGAAGGTTTCAAAGACCGGAGAAACATAGTGATCACAGGGGTGGGAATTACGGACCCATATACAGTCAGGAATGAAATTGACCAGGGTGATGCGATATCGCCTCTCCTGTGTAGGATATACTACGATCCACTAATCTGCAAAGTTAGCAGGCTCTGAGGGTACAAAAGCATGAACAGAAAGTATGGAAAGACTCAGTTCAGCACTTCCTGTAGTACCACGAGTACATCAGTCATGGCATATATGGATGACACAGCATGGATGGCCGGGAACTGCAAACAGCTCGAGGCTATTACTAACATAGCCATCTCATTTTATAACTTCGCTCAAGTCCAAGTAAGTCAGAGCTTATCGTACTTAACAATAGGTGGGAAACTGAAACAACATTCGAGCAAGACACGATCAAAGCAGCCACCAGTGCAGTCTGGTACTTGGGAGTCTAGTTCGATCCTGATGGTCGAAAGAAACATCAAGTAAACGTACTTTATCAAACAACCTTGAATCTCACAAATCGACTGTTATGAAAGTGAGTATCAGACAAGCAAACGCAATACCTAGTCAACCACGTAATTATACCTAAGCTGGAATACCTGGTCCAAGATCTCTGCCTAATAGAAATCAAGACGGAGTCGATAGACAGGAAACTGAGAAGGATTATAAACACAAAACTGATTTTTCCGCATCGGCCCCAAACTCAACCTTCCACAGTGACCTAGGATACAACGTCTTCAGCCTGGGAAATCGCATGCTCCAAAAACACTAAACAGTTATTGAGGCACTTCACAAGGCCATCAACCATGCTGGCAGACTATGCAGAGAAAGAATGGCGAATCTCCAATGGGCAGTCTGGTCAGAAACAAGTATCCTGGAGACATGTCCCAAGGTCTATACAATGGGGAAAACTTCATTTAAGATGTGCTCATACAGGTACAGAAGCAAGGCCTGTCCTTCAGAAATAGACGGCACGAGAAGGCAACACCATAGGTGGATTTGACGTCAATAGAAAACTTCATAGGGAGAAAGTGGTATAATAAACACAGAGACAAACTACGAGCCAGCAACCTCAGATGGATAGAACAGTTCATTAACTATAATAAAACCAAAACAATAAGTTGGGCACAAATTTGTCACACAAGTCATCGAAACGCATAAGAGAGACAGCCGCAATTCTACGAAGAGATCACTAATAAGATAACCACAGGAATAATAAACTCAGATTTTGCAACAAGACTTACAAACCTGCACCCTGGGTTCAACCACTTCCACAACATGGTCTGGACGGAAAGATAGAGTAGTAGATCCCTAAAGAAACACAAGCTCATCTGGATCGCTGCTGAAGAAAATACTGTAGAGGAAGACATACTTATAGGGAGGCTAAGGAAAAAGGACACAAACATCACAACTGCCAGACATTACACTAGGCAGGAACATTCATCCTACATAACACCATGCATCAGATGCGACAAGAACAAATCAACCTCCGCAGACACATGCATAGTAAAAATGAAGAGTAAAGACACGATCGCAGTTCCAGGAAGACGTAGGCAAGGTAGCACAGGTCAAGGCGGAAGCAAATTAACTGAACTCCTAGTATCACCACAGAGTATCAAGACTAGGCTGGATCAGGAGAAAAGTCACAGCTCAAGAAGCCTCGAAGACGTTTGTGTCCCCAAGCACATCCGCACAGAGGGTTGGACCGAATGGATTGGAGACATGTTTACCAAAGCAAGAATCATCAACTCCAATAGAAAATAAGAGAGTGGAGGATAGTTAGAGTCACAACTGACACGAGTAGTTACAAGAGATTTTATACCATTGTCTTCCAAGTTGAAAACCTTGAATCAGGAGAGGAAACTGAAATCGCAGCCTTCAAGATCCTACGCAGGGTATCGCCAAACGAGGCTGAGCTCAATGCAGTTACAGTAGCCCTCATATCTCTTCCACATGTAACAAAGACAACTCTAAACACAGACAGCCAAATGATAGCCCCTGCATTGGAAACCAACAGGAACAAGAGCAAGATAGCGAGACTTATGGAACACACAAAAAACCTTGCAAGGTTAAAGGACATAGAAATCAAAGTCGAGAAGATCCAGAGAAATGGCACTCTGACTCTAATCAGAGTGGATAGTGAAGCCAAGCAGGCAAGATTCAAGTGGCAATCCACATGTCTTGATATAACACCACTTAACAAAAACGAGCTAGTGCTAACATACAAAGGCGAGAACAGTAACTTTAATGCTAGGGAGGCTGTCCGCAATCATTTCAGAAACAAACAAATCATGGACTGGTGCAGCCTGGAGAGGAACCAGGATCTCAGACTACTTAACAACGCAATTGACTGGGAAGCAACAGTGGACTACCTACGCTTCAGAAGGATATCGGTGGGACCAACAGACAATGAGGACCATTAGCATAGGACTTTCAAATTGAAGTCCTGGGCATAGGAGCTACCAACCATGGTCAAATTACACACCAGAAGAAGGGACCTATACAAATCCAGTAGATGCATCAGGTGCAAGGAGGCCACCGAGGATCAAACACATGTCTTCTCATGCAGAAGGAATAAATTTGACTTTAGCCTGCAAGTGCTAGAGATCATAGCAAACCACCTTCAAAGCAGGGAGAAAAGAAGCAAACAATGGGTCCAACAATGGGCTAAGAAGGTAGAATATAACGCATAGACTATTTGGATCAACACGATATCTAGGAGCCTGATCCCCAAGGACATCGCGAACTTGTTTCGTGAGTGGCCAGAATTTTTAAGAAAACGAAAGTCAAGCACACCCTCTTAGAGTGTTTTGAAAAAATCCAGGACCTTGCAAGGGAAGTATGGCGACAGAGGTATGAGGCAACTGGTAAGTGAAAAAGATCTCAAGGAATCACGAAAGCAGAGAAGAGAGCAAGAGGCAAATGGAGCCAGAACATGCAAAAAGACCAAACAGGGAAGAGTCCAAACAAGATTGGTCTGAACTGGAACAAAACCAAAACTTTTAAATTCCTTTTCTTACAAAAACACAAGGAAAATGGCACTAACTTAGCCTAGGCAAGTTAGTTTTCCGAAAGGAAGGCAACAAGCCACAGAGGTTCAGTAGAAGATCCAATCCAGAAGGTATCTTTCATAGTAATCTCGCATACACGCTAGTATAGCCTAACTTCTAGTTAGCTCTGAAATAGATAACACAATGTAATATCTGAGTAAAAGTTAAATAAAGACCAACTGGGGGCTGAGCCAGCATATAAAAAAAAAAAATTAACCCATTCTATATCTTTGAAATTTCTTTTAGCACTAGCCTAGCCTTGGCAGATTAGCTTTTTAGATAGGGTGATAACAAGTCGCAAGGTAAGAGGCTTCTTTAGAAAACACCTTCTATTTAGTTTTATTTATAAGTAGATAGATAGTACAAAATACAGTATATTCATAAATATAATCTTCTAATATAACTATACAACATAATAAATAAAACAAGGTTGCACCAGACCTGTAGGTCAATAGCACAGTGGTAGTGCTTTCAGGTTGCAATCACAAGGTCCATAGTTCAATACCACTTAAGGACTAAAAATCAAAAATTACTCTTCTGATCAGGTTTATCGGTTATCCTGTGAAAGTCATACCCAATTATTCAGAACAAGCTTCAATTAGGTTAGACTGCCTAAAGATGGGACTTCTGGCCTTCCATTAATCAGGGGCTGAGATCAATGGTCATATTACTGAAAGAATTGCATGAAGAAAGGCTTCTGGTCTAATCTACCATAAATGCTCTACAAGATCCTCTGCCCTGGCAAATTCCAGGACCCCCACTCTTCTAGCTCAGGATATCTCAATATGGTGCTTTGCTTAAATGAAAATTAATCAAATTGGACTGATCTAATGTCACAAGTGGTGACAAAGAAGGTAAAGAGCCCCCTTCTGAGGTCTGAGTGAATAATATTTGGAAGTATTGAAGAGTAAAACTAAAAATTCTGCCAGGTATATATTATACAGACTAGTTTAATGAATATAACAAAAATTTATAAAAAGCTCAATACTAAATTAGTCTTTTCACTGTCAATGACTATGTATTAACTGTCTAGCCCCTAGCTGGATTTGCATCATTCACAGAGTGGTTAGTGGGTCCACCTAGAGAAAACCACAATAGGTTATCATTAATCTGTATATATATAGAAAATATATAGTTTGTATAAGATAATTAATGTGATGCCCAGGATTTTATTATCTAAGATGTTAAGTTAATTCTTAATAAAAGCACTCGCATCTAATACCAGTTGTGATTTTTAAAAAAAAAAACAAAGTTACACCAGTATTAAAAAAAAAAAGTTCTAGACTTTAATACTTTTTTTCTTATCTAGTTTATTAATAGTTTTGGAATATGGTATGAATATATAATTGTACAATTCAATAAGAGTAATATTGCTAGCTGTAGTTATTAAATATTAATTACTAAAAATAATAATAATGTAATCAGTTTTTTCTATTCAGTTATTTTTGATTTTGAAAAGTCGGAGTGCCTTAATAAGGAAAGTAATTTTTTTATTTATGGAGTTTCTTGATGGAAGATCAGCCCTTATTTCAAGTTTGATTTTTTTTCTACTATATCTTATATTTCTGTTAAAAATCGATTAGAATCTTGGTTATATATATTGTTTAGACTTATTTTACTTGTTGTCCAATAGTTTGCTAATCTTGTTTTTCTTGAAAGAAAGTGCTGTCTTCAAAGTTCATTTCTATGTCTAAATCCTTAACTTTGTTGGTTTTGTTTCATCAGTTAACATTTTCTTTTCTTTAGCTATAGATGTTTTACTTAGATTACTATAATTTTTGTTTGTGAGTCTTATTTTTCATCAACTTGGTTACTTCAGGTATAGTAAACTCTTGCTATATAAATGTTGTTTGTTGGTTCTATTGTTGTGTTGTTGTTATGTACAGTTGTTTGTAAAGTGTTTAAAGTTGGAAAGTTGATTAACTTATATAAGGTAATTTGTTTTATTATAGATTTCTTTTATATTTTTTATGCTTCTTTACTAATAGAACTGGTTTTGCCTCTGATAAACTTTTTAATATTGTAGTTGTGCCTATTATTTAAATATTATAATATTTTGATTCTCTTTATTTTTTCAACTATTTCTTGCATTGTTATGGTTTATACTAATGCATTACAGAAAAATGGAAAAGAGTTGTTTTTGAAAATAAAAAAGAGTTATTTTTGATAATTTGTTAATTGAATTGATAAAATATAAATTTCTTTTATATTTATTGAAATGATAATGTTTTATTATTTTATTTATATTTTTAAAAATTTAATAAAGTCTTTAAAATTAGATAATAAAAATATTTTATTTATTAATTAAATAAAATTATTAATAGTTATTTTTAATTTTATATTAAGACTATTTTTATTGAATTAATATTATTTATTATTTTATTATTATTTATTTCTTCAATATCCATTATATTATTTTTAATATTATTACTATTTTTTATAATTATTTTTTTCAGAAGTTAATCTAAAAATTAAAAGAATTTATAATATAATAAAAATTTTTTTTAAAATGCTGGCTCAGCCTTGTTTTATTTATATATTTGTAGTAAAATTACATAGAAAAGCTACCCTAGAACTTACTATCTACTTTCTACCAAATAAAACTCAATAGAGGATTCCTTTTATAGAAGTACTTACTTTCAGCTTGTTGTCACCCCTTGTAAGGGGGCTAACCTGCCAAGGCTGGGCTACTTCAGAAATGTTTTACATCTTTTTGTCCAGGTTTTGTATAGAAAATTGATTATATTGGTGCATATTTTAGTGAGTCAGGTCTTTCTGTTCAATCTGTTTGGAATGGCAGTTTGGATATTAAAGACTAGTTCTTTAAAGAAGGCACCTCTGATACTTGCTATTAAGTATTTTTTGTATTTCCAGTTCATTTTACTTATAAGTTTGCTTTCAAACTTTTTTTTCTTTTCTTATATTACGTAGCTTTTGTTGTGGATAGTTACAGTATTGATTAGGAACTCTTCAGTTTTGGATTTGAGTTGATTGCAAATGAACGAATGTATACTAGTCTCTAGTTCATAGCATTTAAAGCATTTGTTGTCTTTGTATAGAGAGAGAATTCTAGTATGTAATTTGCTTTTGGTTGACAGTTCATTATTCTAGATACTGAGACAGATTTTCTAAGTTTTTGGTCTTCTCAGTTATGTGATGGTTACTTATTTTGGTTGGTTGTAATAAGATAGTGGTTGTCTGTCTATGTATTTCTTTTATCATTCTTTTATTGTAGTTGCATCTTGTTTGATTGAGGAGTCTCCATTTTGCTAGGTGAATTGTTTGTGTGGGCTTTTTTGGGATCATTTTTACGGAAATTTCTATAGAAATATTGTTCCATTGAGGAACTATATCTAAGGGATCATATTGTATTCTTAGAATCGTGATCACTTTCTCACCTAGTCTCATTCCTTTCCATCTGTCAATCTGTGCCAGGTGGTCTACTTGTTTATTGTATTCAATTCTTGAGTATCCCTTTATTTTGTATAGATATAGTTTTATTTGATTCTGTTTGTATAAACTTATTATTTGAAACAGGAGGTTTGAGTTTTTTTGTGTTTTTATAATTTTTCTTGAATCTTTTTTTTGGGTCTTAAGGATACTATTAATCACTACTTGGCTGTCTATATATAAGGTTACTGAACTATGTCCAGGTAGAACACTAAGTGCTATGAGGATCACAATAATTTCTGCTCTAGTAGATGATGAGTATGTGGTTACTTGTTCTTGAAAAGTGTGCTCTTTTAAGTCTAGGGTAATAATAATCCAACCCAAACCCATGTAGTATTTTCTGTTGAAATTGTTTAAAGAGTCATAGTGAATATCTCAAAGATGGTGTAATTTTCTAGCTTACCTTTGATTGTTGCTGGTGTTTCTAGGCCTTTTGGAGAGCTGTTGAGCAGTTTGTTTAAATGCTTGCAATGTGAATATATGCTTTTTAGAGGGTGGATTTCAATATTTGCTTCTTGTTAAGTTGAAGGGATATGTATATGTTCAGAAAGCATGATAGATAGGAAGTTGAGGGAGACCTTGTTTTACCAGATTGTTTCTCTTTCTATATGATAGCTTTTCCTTATTGAAAACTTGTTTTTATGGACTGATATTGAAATGGTTTGTTGTTTGGTGGTTATGAAGCTGCATTCTCCTATTTGGTCCTCCAAGACATTAATTATGCATTCTTCACATGCCTTAAATGGGGAGTTTTCTGAATTTTGTATATAGTGTATATATTTGATAGTGTTTTGGTCTATTTTTTGTTGTCTTTTACCAATAGTTGGGATGTCTTCTTTTACTGTATAAATCTAGTGAGTTCTAGTTGTAGGAAGGTTAGTGATGGGTATATCTTATGTGAAGACATTTTTTCTTGTATTGGGGTTACCTCAATCTTTGATTTCTAGTGTTTCTTTGAATTTGTTTTGTATAGTAGTAAATTAACTGGGGTTAGGCCTAGGATAAATCTTTTATTGATTTGGATGACTTGACATTATTCTAGTATTTTAGTTCTATTTGCATTAAGGAGTTGTCCTGTAAAAAGAATATTGTGTTTTTTTAGGTTTTTTCAATATTTGGCGAAAAAGGTCTTGTTTATTATATCTTTAATTGAAGTATCAATTTCTTTTATTAGGGTTAGGCTGTGAGTTTTTTGTGACAAATACACTGTGAAGCTGTGTCTTCTTAGAAGTCATATAATATCATATGTGAGGTTGTTGCCTAGCTTTTTCAAGGGACTTTCTATTTTGTTCATGATGAGATATGTTAACCAACATTCATTTTGCAGGGTCTGAAGTCTTATTCTTGCAATTGCTCCCATACTATTGGTCCCATTGATTCTATTAGTCTAGTTCATAGTGTATAATAATAATTGTCTATCTCTGCTATATATTATGTTGTACTCATATTTGTTGTATAAAATATTATTAAGAGTCATTTTGGCCAAACCTAGTTTGTATTTGAAGGTTAAAGTGATATTACTCATGAGAATATTGTATGATTTTTCTGATAGGATCATATTATTGCACGGGTATTCAGCACTAGAAATTAGAACATGATTTATAATATATTGCATCTGTTTATCTGTAAGGTTTTTCATTTCTATAAGTACTTTAGTCTTTTTGAATTTCTGTTGGATTAGATTTCTTTGATAGTCTTTCTTTCCTGAACTGTCATACCACACTCCTAAGATTCTGACTGGCATTTCTTTGGGGCAACCCTAGATAGTTTTATTGTCGATTACTATCCCTTACTTGAAATTCTTTCTTTTTCTATTGATAATGATGAGTTGTGATTTTTGTGGATTGATTTTAATGTCATTGATGTAATAAAATTTCTCAGCTTTTTTGATAATTTTTCTCATATCATCTATATTATCTGTAATCCAGGTGATATTATTCATATAAGCATTGACTGCAATATTTACTTTTTTTTGTTGATCAACCTTCTTGAAGATTTCTGTATGTTTTTATAGAAATTGTATATCATGAAAAGTTTTGATCAATTTTGGTTATGAGTGGATTGTAAAAGATATGCTAGAGAAGTGGGGATATTGTGTCTCCTTGGTCAATATCATCCTCAACATCATATTCTGCTATGGGTCTATAGCATATCACACTATATTTTATCTTTGGTTGAATATATTCAGGAGGATGTTAATAATCTGAAGGGGGATTCTAATGCATTTAAGAGTTAAAGTTAACATTTCCAGATTGACAGAGTCATATGTCTTTGACATGGCTTTGCTGAGGATTCAAGCTTGTCTATTTGTATCTTTTGCATATTCAATTATATTATTTATTATATGGATTGGTTCTTGTGTGCTGCAGCCAGAAAGTATTGCCAATTTAGTTCTGAGAGGATCTTATAGTCTTCTATATATTGTGCCAATTTATCTATAATGATTTTTGTGAAAATCTTCTTTCTTGCTTCCAGGAGTATGATCGGTCTTATAATATCTAGGCTGTTTTGCCAGTTCTTTGGTTTGAATATTGGGTAGATGACCTCTTTACTCCAGTTTTTTGAGGTATCCTCTTCTCTGATGATTCTGTTAAAGAAAAAATGGATTTCTTCTATTGCTTTGGTTCCAAGTTTTTTATAGGCTATATAAAGGATCTAATTTTTTCCAGGAGCTGATTTTGCACTTTTTTCTTGTATTGTTTTTTTGATTTCATTGGTGAATATTTCAGTTAGGACTGACTGGTATCAACAGGGGTTAATATTCTTTTTTGGTTCGTATTCTGCTGTTCAGTAGGGAAAGTTAAAGATTGATTTGATTTTTCTGGCTGGTATTCAATCCTAAAAGCGTTACCTGACCCTGTTTTTGATTTCTATTGAGTTAATTATAATTGATACTTCTTTGCCTTCTGTGATGATCTTATCCAGAATGATGGTTCTTCTAGGTTTTTTCATGATGTTGTTAATTATTGCTTTTTTATTTATTGCTAGTATTCTTGTCTTATTATTGTTCTGCATTTGATTGCTAGGACTTGTTTTCTATGGGTGATTGCTTGGGCAATAACTTTGTAACCTTATATGATTTTCTGTATATAGTCTAGCCAGTATTGCAGAAAGTTATTAATATGCTCTGTCTTTAGTTTTGTAAGGTGCTATTGGATGTCTGAAAACTTTTTCTGAAGTTGTTTTGATAGGGTGGAAGGAGGTTTGTTGATTTTCTGGATGGTTTTCAGTTTGTTTTAGAAGAGTTGCATCTGTGTTAAGTGGTCTTTGGTTATATCTTTCTCACTGATTATTCTTTTTTTCCTATATTGTTTTCTCTTTGAAATATGGAGCTTGGCTACTTTTAGGATGTAGTCGCATATGCAATTCCATTGTTTATCTATCGATTTTGGCTTTGTGCTTTGGTTATCGAGGGCTCTATCAATTTCTAAGGAGAATTTTTTCCATTGTTCACTATTAGTCAGCTATCAGTTGTATCTGTAATTCGGTTTGTAATGGGAGACCTCCTTGTAAGAGTTTAGTTGCCATGTTTCTATTTCAGTTATGATGGGTTTGTGGTCACTGAAAATCAGAGGGACTAAGGCTTCTCCAATATAGGCTTTCTTACTTTGCCATAAGGGAAGTATGTTTATCCAAATTTGATCAATTTTATTGCTGTCATCCTTTCAATGCCAGATAAATTCTCTTTTACTTGAATTGTGTAGTCTGTATATATCCTACAGACTGTAATCTAAAAGAATTTCTATTTGGGGACATGTTGATTTGTTAGATATTGTTTGTTTGTGTATACTACTTTTGTTCCATGCTGGGTTGAGAACTCTATTGAGGTCCTTTAAGATGAGGAGGTGTCAGTTTTTTTGAAGGGCTTCTCTTATCAATTGCTTCAGTTTGTTGAAAGTGTCTTGTCATCCTTTATCTCTTTTGTCAGCATGAAAATAACTGCCTATAATTCTGAGTTTTGGTTTTTTTGGGAAGGCGAGATCTGTATGAAGGAGCCTTTCCTTCCAGGTGTTGTATTTATAAATGCAGTCTGCTATATATTTTTTAATTAACAGGTTTAGTCCTTGTCCAAGTGTAAGTTTATCATTGTATGACTAGATTATGTTATAGAGTGGATGTTTCCAGTATTTTGATTGTTGATGGGTACTATTGATCTCAATTGTTACTATAATGTCCTAGCCTTTCATGGCACACCAGTTGAATCAGGTTTCTTTTTTGTAATTATTTGTTAGACCTTGAATATTGACCATTATAGTTTGCCAAATTGGGTGTTGAATGTCTGAATCAGTGTATATTGTTGAATTAATATTGCTAGAGTAGTCTTCTAATGTATAATCATTTGAGAGGATAGTGAGATCTATAAAAGTTCATTTTTGTGTGTCTCTGAATGTTTTTTCTATTTGTGTATTATAACTATTATATGATGAATTTTCTGATGAAAAAACTTATGGTGTATTACTCATTGATGATTTCTAGGAAGAGAGGAGGCTGCACTAGAGATCAGTTCTGAGATTATGTTTAGTGCCTTGTGTATATTTTGGTACATTCTGCTTTTGAACTTATGGATCTGTTGTGTTGAGCTCAAATGTTAGAGTGCTCCTTTTTATTTGATTATATACTAGATATTTTGTCTTGACTAGGAAGATCTTCTTCCTCATTCTCGGCTATTATGGTATCTGTAAGGTTGTCTCAAGAACCTTCAGGTTGTATACTTTTTCATTCAGATCAATAATATTTTCTTTAATCTCTTTGATTTCTTGTTTGATTTCTTTTAGAAAGGCTATAATGTCAGTTAGTGTTAAGGTGCTCTCTTCCATCCAGCTTGATTGTTGTTGTTCAGATTTGATTGCTGCTACATAGGATTCTGGCTTGAGTAATGATGCTATGAAGGTCTGATTTGGTTTCTAATTGAAGGAGTGTGTGCTGGTCTGATTTTGTTATATAGTTTGTCGAATTTGTTCACTTGTACTTTATTATATTCCTTCCATTGCATTCTTCTTTCTTTGATATGACAGTTATTGAGTAGGTAATCTAAACTATCACAGATTGTGCATAGTTTGATTTTGATTGATTGCCAGGTATAGTTGAAGTCTTCAAGTTAGAATTCTTGAGATGTGAAAGCTTCTAAGTCTTTTTAACTGATAAAGCTAATTACTATAAATCTCTTTCTTTGATATGACATTCTTCTTGAAATATAGCAGGTCTTGACCTTGGTTTGGTTGCAAATTTTTCTTAGGTCGAATGCAGTAGTATTGGGTGGAAGGTTAGTGAGCTTTGCTGCAATTTAACCATATGCTTTCATATGATCCACATTCTATTGTGCATCGAAGACTCTTATAGAGTCTATTTTGAGGGAGACGCTTCAATTAGTGATTAGATTATATTTATCCTCTTTGTATGTATAGATAATCATGACTGTCTACCATATTTATTGAATTGATATTGTAATGTTGCTTATTGCTCTATACTTAGTAAAGGATTGTTGCACTTCTATAAGTTTGATGTTCAGGGGGATGTCCCATACTCTGATACTGTTTTCTTGTTTTAGGACTGGGTTTGTATATTCCATGAGATCATATATTTGTTGTTCATATTAGATAATATAATGTTGCATATCTCAATTGCTTCTTCTTTATTACTTAAAATAGCAATGATATATTCAACTTCTTTTTTCTTTTCACTTCAAATTGTCATCAGTCCGTCTGATGAGTTTAGGGCCTTGATAAGGAAAGTTATCTTTTGAGCTATAGTTCTACTTGGCAAGTCCGTGGCTAGAATTTTGATCTTGGCTCTTTCTCTACCATAGTAGGTAGTTTTGTCGAAAGAAGAGAAGGGTCTTGGTTTAGTGGTTCGGCTGTCCAACTTTTGTTTACCCTTGTTATCAATTTGTTGCCAGCACGAAGATAAGCCTTGATTTTCTTCTTCTATCTCTATTTCTATGTTTGAGTCATCTATACATGCTGTTCTTGGTGTTTTATTGGTTGTTCCCTGAAGGGCTTCTTTTGTCATTTCTATATTGATTATTGTTAAAATACTGTTGAATTGATTCATTGTTGAATCTTTTATAATTGTGATATTTTTTTCAACTTACTCACTCCAGTTGGTAGTCTGGATAGTTGCTGTTGGTGGATTGAATATGGTGATCTGTGTTGCCAGGTTCTAGGACAGGTTTTGAGTGCTAGAGTCTTCCTTATAGGTTTCATTTTGATTGTTTTCTTTAGCTTTTCCTTTGTTTATAGTGTTTTCTTTTACTGCTAACATTGTTGTTTCTTTGCATATCTTGTTTGCATTATCTCTTATGAGGATGTTATCATTATAGTTGGGTTTTTACTAAGTTATTTTGCTGTGAAATTCTCTTTGAGAGGACATCTCTCAGTTCATTTTTTCTTTTTGTTTAAAAATTACCATAAAAGAAAATTTTTTAGAAAAAATGGATCTGCAGGAAAGAGTTTTTTTTTTTTTTATTCATAATATTATAAATTTTTTTTTAACTGGCACAGCCTTATTTTATTATTTTTTCAAATTACATTTATATTAAATAGTTGTGACTATAATACAGGGATGTATATTCAGTAATAGTAAAAATTGATAAGCCATGTCTACCCCACGACCTGTTTCCCTTTCTTTGAGGGAAGAAACTAACATGCCAAGGCCATGCTAGTTGTTATGTAAAAAGATATAATAGAAAAAATATTAGTTTGATATTTAATATATTAATTTATATATCTGTTTACTATTCCAGTCAAGTTTAATAAAAACTATTGTACTGCAATCAGATTAGTATAGTTATTGGTTTTTTGTGCTCTGGTTTTTTTTTGTTTGTTCAGTTTGATTCAACTTTTGGGAGCTTTCTATTTATGGACTTCCTCACATCTTTGGTTCCATATATAATATAAGAGCTCTTTCCATTCCCTTATTACATTCATTATGGTTTCTGTCACTTTGCTTTTGCTTGATATAATCATATCAAGTTTCTCAAGTATTTCTTTTAATATCCCTCCTCAGATTAGTAAATTGAAGGTTTTGGGATTGGCCAGTTATATCCATCTATAGATAATCTCCTTGAAACTCTTTCTGTATTCCTTGATTATATGAAATAATGCATGTTTGATTAGGATCCTGTGGAAATTTTTCTTTAAGGCAAAGTCTTATGTTAGTCCATATTTATGGAATTTGTTATCCTTGTATATTAGTGAATATTTGTTGTGTAGTTTTATCTTGAATGGCAGTTCTTCATATCAGAGGTTGAAGCTGAATTTCCTTCTGTAATGATCTTTCTTTGAGATTGTGTATTCATTTATTTTGGATGGATATAATCTATTAAACATGTATTTTCAATATATGTTTCTTAAGTCCTCTTCTGTGAATCTGTTTTGTGTTCTATTTAGTAGCTTCCACTTGGTTAACCTGATGGTCTTATTGACTTGTTTCACTAAGTCTTTGCCTAGGATGTCTATCTATAATATATTCCATATTATGTTTATTGGTGTCAATCCTTGATGCTATTTTTTGATGTTGATAATTTTTCCAGTTAGGTTTCATGACTGGTAAAATAGAATCTCTTCATAATATTATAAATAATAATTATAATTATATATATATATATACATGTATATACTATACACCAATCTTTCCAGTTCATCTGTAATATAGTAAACTGGATTAAAAACCTCCATCTAAATATACAATATGTGAAGAGCAACCAGGAGCGCAAGCTCCACTCAAGGCCCAACTACAATGAAAATGCACTTTCCAAGAGCTTGGTCAACCCCATCAGAAAAGAAACAAACTCAAAAAGTACAAAGAAACCCAATACCTTCACTGGACCCAACCTTATCAACATAAACATACTCCCAGTACTTTAAACAAGGTACTTTCTACTGACCCCCGGAACCATAACCCTTCGATGAACACTCAACCTGAAAACACTGAATCTTGGAACGAACAAGTAAAGGAAAACCTAGCAAGACAAATTCCAGAACCAAACCTTACCTCTCTCCAACCCTCCTCCAAAGAGAAAAAAAAAAAAGACACCCGATAGCAGAGAACTCATCATGCAACCCAAAAGAATCAAAGACTCTGACATCGATATGATGGATGATAGCGAACCTGAACTTGTAGGACCCGCAACAAACAACGCAAAGTGGCAAAAGTAGGAAACAGAAACTCTCGCCCTCAACCCAAATCTCCCTTCAACTCCCAAACTAGATATGGCAGAACTCGAAGCAAAATCAGCATAATAGATGATGAAAAAACTATCGGCAAAAAGATCCTTGCTGTAACCAAAGCCCTTGGATCTCCCAAAGGCTTTCTCAACATTAGAAGCAAATTCCACAACAACATTCTCAATATCACAGTCCTCTTAGGCAACAAGGAAGCAGACCAAACTGAAAGCACCATAATACACCAGATACGGACAACAAGAAACTCATACATATTGAGATCAGTAGCCTCATTACTAAACTTGAGAACAGTATCAAAGTATAGGACATTTCACTATATACAAAACTCATAAATATCCAACTCACTTTCACCAGATTTGGAATGATCACCAATATTACTATACGAACACAATAAATATGACAAACTGTGACTATTACCTATCAAGACAAAAAGAGCAGAAATCAACTTATAACCTAGGGCAGTACACTAATCAAAGGAAACTCAGTAAGAATCTTTAATGCAACTCTTAATATGGAGCATATAAAAGACAAGGTCTCTACTGTAGCCAAATTCACAAGACTCCTCCCCAATACAATAGCCTTTGATCTCAAACATATACTAGAACAAATCAATGGTAAAACTTGTTACATACCCCACCACATATCATATACTAGGAAAAGATTTGCAGTTATCAGCTTTGAAACCAAAACCGATCTTGACAATGCCCTGAGCAAAGTATTCACACTAGAAGAAACAGACGTCACCCTTCTTCCAATAACCACTAAACTTTGTGCTATATGTGACCAGGCCAACCACCTAGCTGCCCAATGCCCCAGGAAGGAAACATTATAACAATAGACCGAATATAACAAGGAACAAGCTGAAAGATTTGGCAATCTATACAACAAATTCCAGCCCATGGATACCAGAAACATCTGTCAATATACCCCATTCACCTCAAAGACAAAAGCTCATAGATCATATGCCGCAGCTTTCCAATTTCACCACCACCATTAACCACAAAGTAATCAAAAACAAGACCTTCTCTTTAACATCCTACAAACCCTCAATACGATCAAGGAAAAAATTGCTGAAATCAAGGAAAATATCTAAGACCTTGACGAACGTATCACCAACCTCGAATACTATGATGAAAATGGCGTAGACAACATGGAAACAGATCTCAAGACACCTTCACCCTCTAACTCTACAAGACCATTATTCCCAAATCAAAATCAAGACATACAAGAGACACAACACCAACTTCACTGCTCTATCAATAAAATGGTCTGAAACATGAACACCATCATGAATACAATCTCCACCTTAATTCTGAACAATCCCACCCATCAATTCATCTCACAATAATGGGAACAACCAAAGTAACCTTAAGAATTCCAAAGCAACCTATGAGCAATCGAACAAGAACACAACACATACCAACTTCAATAGCACTTCAGACATCTATACGCAAGACACACTTATATTGACCTCACCCATACTGACACAAACCTCCACATAACACTTAAAACTAACAAACCCAGCACAACTATACAATAATTCTGATTATACAGACAAACTCTATCTCACTATTATAACTCTAAACTATCAAGGACTCAAAGATGAAACAAAACGCTCCATATGGGAGGAGACATAAACACAACAACAATGGGACATCATAATCTCAAATGAAACAAACCAGAACAGTGACAAACAATTCTGGAAAACAAACACATACACTATCTGGTGAGAAGGCAAAGGCCATGGTACAGGTATCGGCATCGCAATCCAACACAATCTCAGGAATAGAGTTATAAATATTAACAGATATGAAGGCAGAATTCTCTGTATCGATCTAGCTTTTCCTAAAAAAAGATACATATGAATCATAGGAACATATTTACCTGCCACACCTAACTATCAAAAGAAAAGAATAATGCAAACAATAACCAACTAGATTGCCAAAAAAAAACAATGAGAACTGGCACATAATTCTAGCTGATGATTTCAATGCATATCCAAACAGTCACAAAGATAAGTACAGCCCCACAAGAAGACATAACTCGAACAAAATTGAACTTTTCCTTGACAAACTCACCACAATGAATATGATAGATACATATCACTATCTCTACCTACACTCCAAAGAATACACATAGTCCATTAAATGGACAATCAACTCTTCAAAAAGTTGAATAAATGCAATCTGGATCTTCTCATGCCCAACCTGGTGCTCTATAGATGTATATATTACAGAACAAAACATAGCCACAGATTATAGGGCAGTCTCAACGCATATAAAAATATGGTAACTTCAAATTCCTACCAAACATTTCCATCACCCCACAAATGCAACCAGATTTAACTGAGCAGCAATATCTGAACAGTTCTAGCAAAAGTTCACAAATTCTATAGATTCACATATGTCCATCTGGAACCAGATGATGAATGAGGATACAGATACTAACAAACTTTGAACCACTCTCGCGACTGGATTTTAGTAGTAGCAAGCAGTCACATCGCAAAATATAAAAAAAAAAAAAGGAGAAGAACAAAAAACATTTCTTCACTAAGATCCATACTCCTGCTTCAGATAGCAGAAGCCATGCACCAACTCAAATACCTCAAGAACCACAATTCGAAATTCAATCCATTCACCTTATTATCCCTAACTAAAAGTATTCAAGAACAGATTCCCTTTCTAACCATCAAGGAAAGTGACAACCTCAACTCAACCATTAAAGAAATTGAGCAATAAATCAGCATCTAAAAACTCAAACACAAAAAATCTATAAATCAACAAATCAGAAATGACATTTAAAAAGCAAGATCCAGATGTCAGAACTGTTTGATATAAACAAAAAGCAAATGATCAGATCCCTACTCAACCAACCCAAGCGAAGCATCATAATCAATAGACTTATCAAAGAAGTTCAAGATGAGAAAACAGTCATTATGGATTCTACGCAGATAAAACAAACAATTTGGCAACACTTTGAAGACTAGACACATCAATGTGATATCAAAAACATCGAGAGCACCATCTAAAACACAGAATATTAGCCCAAGGAGGACATCAAAACCAGCTGATATGATCCTACCATCCAGCCCTTTACCTAGGAGAAGATCTAAACTATCATTAGTAAAACAAGTAACAAATCTGCCCTGGTCCATCAAATATACCATACATCACTTTTAAACACCTCAATAAGAATAGCCTGGTAGGCCTAACCAGATTTTTCAACACAATTCTCACTAAAGAAAAGATACCAGAAGAATGGAAACATGGCACCATCTACTCCATCCTAAAACCTAATGACTAGAAGCACAACATAAATATTATCAGACCCATAATGCTATTAGAATCTATCAAAAAGATTTTTACTAAAGCCATTTGCATCCAACTATCAAATACATTAACCAAACATCACATACTCTCTGAATACAACTGGGCTGCCCTATCCCAACAAAGCACTAGGAAACTAATTGTTATCATCAACAGAGTTCTAGATGATGTTCAAAAAATACACAAATCATGTTATATGCTCTTCTAAGACATGAGCAAGGCCTTTGACATGATCAACATCAACCACCTAATTTAAGTCATGCAAAAAATCAAAATCCCAACTAAAACCATTAACATAATCCAAAATTGTTTCACTAACAGAGAAAACTCAATAATCACATATTTTGGAAACACAGATATCTATCCTATTCATGAAGAAATAGACTAAGATGACACAATATTACCTATTCTCTGGCACATTTACTATGACCCACTCATCACCAGAATCAGCAAAATGCCTGGATACAACCTCCAAATACACAGACAAGATCCACACAGTCTCACACAATCAAATATAGACATCTCCATAGTAACTTACATGGATTATACAACCTTTATCACTCAAAACAAACAATATTTGTAAGATATAATCAATATCAGCAACTTCTTCTACTTACTAAATGACATCCCTGTCAATTCCAACAAATCAGAACTTCTCATTATAAATGCTCAACAACAAAGTATCACCATCAAGGAACACACCATCGACCCTGTTGACAAAAACAATGCCATCAGAGTTCTAGGAGTATGGCATGAAATGCGACCAGAAAAAAAAACCTAGAAAAGCCTAATATGGAAAAAAACCAATATGATATACACCATGATAGAAAAGAAAACAAGCAATGACAAGATATACAAATACATAATTAACAATGTCCTCTTCCCAACAATCGAATACTTAACTGGAGATCTAGTCCTCAGTTAACCAGAAATTCAAAAAATTAACCACAGAATCAAAAGAAGTATAAAGTATAAAATCAACTTTGCAACAACAATTTCTGACTTTATCCTCTATTTCAAAATATACTATGGCATCTATGGCATCCAAACAAGACAACTTCAAAAACATGCAAGTGACCTACAAGATCTTCACATAACTCAAAACACTGCAGAACAAATCTGTCACAATAGAATCCAAAACCTACAATGGCTTGTATGGCAGAAAGACTCTATCTTGAAGAATTGCCCTACTTTTCTCAAAACAGGACACAATTTCTATCACAAAGTCCTTTATAATCTTCAATAAAACTACATAACTACCCTTAACAGAACCAAAGTCAACAACCCCAGGGATCAACTTCACCATATAAGCGAGATCATTAACCAAAACTGGTATCACATACATAGAGAAGCCCTGAGACACCATTACATTATGTATATTGAACAGATCTTAGACACCTTCAAAACTAAAACTTTATTATGGTATCAAGTAGGGGGATTACACAACAAACTAAACAAAAGGAAAGAATCTGGATGGTATTTCAATCTCATATCGATCAGCTCAACCTTTTTCAAAAATAAAAAAAGTCCACAAGACATCAATGCATTCGCCCAAATCGAATATACTTCATCTAATACCAGCACATTTGCCTGATACTCAACAATAATCAACCAACAATTAGTAATAGGAAAAAGACTAAGCAGCAACAACGAACAAATCAAACTCAGACATTACCAACATACAAACAACTCCCTATTCACAGCCTATAATGACTATGACCTAACAAACTTCAAGGATGGCAGAAGCAATATGTGCTATATCAATACCCAAAACAACAAGCTAGGCAAAATACCAGTCACCAAAACAACTAAATCCAGAACCAACAATGAATCAACAAATACCTTCCATATACAAATATCACCTGGAAGCATATCCACCTAATAACAACAACTCAATAATACCATCGCTGCAGTAGAAATCGATCCAACCTCAAAACAACTTCTCAAACTCAACAAACTAATCAAAATGTCCAAGACAACCCTCACTCAAATGAAAAACCTTATCAATAAAATAAAACTTTACAACAATCTAAATATATACTGCGATGGAGCCTTCAACCCAACAAAAAACAATAAGAACTTGGGAATAGGCATAGTCCTCAAAGACCTTGAGCACCAAGCAACAGAAATAACAATGAGCATAACAGCCCTAGGTTACAGCACTATTGCAGAACTTCTAGCAATTCTCATTGCTATCAACCTAATCAACTATAGAAGCACTAGCAACATCTACTGCGACTTCTCAATAGCCATCAAAGAAATCAATGAAGCCACAATCAAACCAGCGAAAAAATACAAATATATCAGACTAGTTAGTGCAATAGTCAAAACAATAAAACAACAACATCTAAAAATCACATAGTACAAAATTTAACTAGACAACCTAGCAAAAGAACATTGCAGAGCAGACAAGCTCACCCAGGAAAGCTTAAACAACAACATGCCCAATATGATAGGCACTCTCATACATTACATGTCCAATATGACAGGTACTCTCACATATTACATCCCCCAAAAGGAACTTATAATTTTCAAACTTCACAATATTGAAATCCTTAACGACATCAGACAAACCATCACAACAATACAACAGGCATAACACACCTGGAACTGGATCAATCTAAAAAGATACAAAGCCTTAATAGATAAATAAAAA
>CAJVPT010001251.1:0-22426 GCA_910592055.1 Acaulospora colombiana
AATTTTAATTTTATGTGATATTCCTATAGTATAAAAAGTGTGTAAATATATTTTGGTATTAATGTTATATTATTGTTACAAGAATAATACCAATTATAAAAATAATCATTACAATTTTAATGACATAAAGAATATAAATGAATTATTTATATTGAGATTTGATAATATATAAATAAGATTTTATTGAATGAAAATACTATAACTAAATGTAGCACAAAAATGTTTTATTAGTAAGAATTATGTCAAATAGTTCAAATTCCTTTATCTACTTTATTTTAATCTAATTTGATATTTATTTACTGATTCTATATATTGTCTTTTTTTAGGCATTGATAAATGGTTTGTTAAATAAATATAAATCGAAAAAGAGATATTGCATTAAATAAAATACAATCAATAATAGAAATATTTTAAGTACTATCAGATATTGATTAAATTCTGAAAAGTGACAAAGGATTTTTGAACTTTATTACCAATCAATGGAAAATTTTTTATAATATATATAACTATTATTTTATGAAAATATCTTCCAGATATAAATTGATAAATTTTAATGAATTTTATTAAGATTTGTCAAATCTTAGTATATCGAATTTTAAAATAAAATTTGTTAAATAAGACTTATGAAAGATTAGTTATAATTATTAAACCAATAGAATAAAAATATGGAGAAAAAAAATTATTCTAAAGCTTTATTTTTTGTTATATTTATATATATGTGCATATTATTATGAAAGTAGATAAAGTTTTTTTGAGTAATATGAATAAAAAAATATTACAAAAAATTGATACCCAAATTAATAAAATTTATGGCTTTATATTTAATCTCTTATAAAAGCAAATAAATAAATGGTTAGATATTTTACATTGTTATTAGAGAAAAAGATATCAAAAGGTAGAAACTGGAAAACTAAAAATGAACAATCATCATTTATATACAAATAATTAATTAAATGAAATAAGATTAATAATATTCTGTATTTATACTACTTTCAAGCATTAATTTTTAATAAATAATTAAGAAAAGAGTACAAAGAATTAAAAGTACACATTCACTTATTAAATGAAGGTTATCAAATATCAGAATTAATTAATTGATATAATTAAAGAAACAAAGGTTCATTCATCTGAAGAAAATGAAACTGATCTAAAAAACCTTGCTAAAAGAAGAATAAATATATAAAATTACAGTTGGCATTTTGAAAAGATGTTTTTTGGCAAAATATTTTATACTAAATAATTACAATATTAATTATAATTACTTATAGTTAAAGAATTTGTTAAAATATTTGAATAAATATTCAAAATCAATTCAAGCATTTCAGCTAACTCATAAAGATATTATGCTGATTCATATTTCTATAATGTGACATCTCCAAAAGACTTGATGAATTGGACATATAGTTTGAAAAAGATTTTGAAACATGAAAAAAAAAAAGATGTATGAAAGGATAAAGAATTAATAGTTAAATTCAAAAGATGAAAAATCATCAAATATGAGAAATCATTAATGTATTTAGAGGGTGAGAAGCAAACTAGGAAAAATGCATAAATAGATAAAATTTAAGGACAGTTAGATTAAAAGAAAAAAACAAAAAATCTCAGAAAACATTCAATAAGATAAAATCAATTGGAACTAGTTTTAAAAGAGTCAAGCCAAAATCTTTAAAGAGAAAAAAAAAGCCAATAGAAGAGGAGAAAGAGAAAAAGAGAAAAGTAATAAATAATTTAATTAATTAATTTTGTAATTTTTTAATGAATTTCATAAAATTTTTAAACTTTCCACATATTTATCAAATTTTAATACTGGACTTGTAACTTTTGCTGAATTTTTTGTCACAATAATTTCTTTGTTAAATTTTTTGCCACAGTTCAATTTTTTTGTCGAATTTTTTATTACAGTATGCAAAAAAAAAATTTTTTTACTACAGTATGTAAAAAAAATTTTTTATCACAATATTGCTGGATCTTATATTGAATTTTTTTGTCACAATATATCAAAATTTTTTGATTAATTTTTTGCTAATATTTTTAATGCTGAATGGCAACAATCATAAATAATTTATCAATCTTTTTATTATTATATTTTGTTAAATTTGGCAATAATTCAGCTGCCAAATGACATAATTTTGATTATTATTAGATCTTGATTGGAAAAAGGAATATTAATCCAAAGAATAAATCAAACTAAAATAGTACCTCTCTTTAAAAGAAGAAATTTCAATAGAAAAACTTAATAAAATACTAAAAAGTCTTTTCAACAAAAGATATCTGATTTCTTACAAATTAATTATGAGATGCTAAAGAATTTGAGATCAAAAAGAAAAGTTATATTAGTATAGCTTTTTAATATAATCCTTTAAAATGGTCAAATATTCAGGAAATAGAAAAATAGTAATATATATTCAATATTCAAGTCTAAATCATGACATTGTGAACTTAGAAATATTAAATCAATTGTGTTACCTTTTTTCTTTTTGACTGGCATAATCTTATTTTATTTTTTTTTCAAATTATATTTGTACAAAATAGTTGTACCTATAGTATAGAAATATATATTTAGCAATAGTAAAACTTGATAAGCTATATGCTACCTCATGACCTGTTGCCCTTTTTTTTTAAAGGAAGAAACTAATATATTAAGACCATACTAGTTGTCATATAAAATAATAGAATAGTGAAGATATTAGTTTTATATTTTATATATTTATTTATATAACTATTTACTATTCTGATCTGAATTAAAAAGAACTATTATACTATAATTGGGTTTGTATAGTTCTTGATTTTCTATACTCTATTCTTTCTTTATATATTAAGTTTGATTATGCCTTGGAAGTTTTTCTGTACATGAACTTCCTTGTATTTTCTCTTCCATATATCATATAGTAGCTTCTTCTATTCTCTCATTGTATTTATAATTGTTTTTGTCACTTTGTTTTTACTTGATATAATTGTGTCAAGTGTCTTAAATATTTCTTTCAGTACTGCTCTTCAGTTGAGTAGGTTAAAGATTCTGGGATTGGCCAGTTATATCTGTTTATAAATAGTCTTCTTGAATCTTTCCTTGTGCTTCTTTTTTATATGTAATAATATGTTTGATTAAAATCCTATAAAAGCTTTTCTTTAATGTTTTTATATTATTGTTACACAGAAATGAATATATGGTGTCTTTTGCAATTTCATATTTATGATATCTGTCATCCTTATAGGTTAGCGAATATCTGCTATATAACTTGATCTTAGTTGGAAATTCTTTATACCAGAGGTTAAAACTGAATTTTCTCATGTAGTAATCTTTGTTCGAAGTTATATGTTCATTTATTTTTAATGGATTTATACTATTGAATATATGTTTTCAATATATATTTTTGAAATCCTCATTCATAAATCTATTTTGTATTCTGTTCAATAGTTTTTACTTGATCAATTTGATAGCCTTGTTGACTTGTTTTGCTAGATTATCGCTTGTGATATTTATCTATAATATGTCTCAAATTATATCTATTAGTATTAATTCTTAATAGTATTTTTTGATATTTATAAGTTTCTGGTTAGATTTCATATCTAGTGAAATAGAATCAATCCTGACTAGTCTGTTTACTTTCTTATTAAGGGAAATATTTGTGTATACTTTTGCCTTGTATAATATTATGTTCAAGTTCTATTGTTTTCTAATATAATTGAAAGTATTTACAATTATCTGATTAGGTTTTTCCCTTTTTTTAAGTCTACTGGTATCCATAGATTCTATTAGGTTTATTATTATAGTTTAACTATCTGTATATAGATTGATTGTGGTGTTTCTACTTAGTATACTTATTACTGTGGTTATAGTTATTAGTTCTACTCTTGTTGAGATATGAAGTTATATTTATTCTTAAAATATATGTTTTATTCCTATCTCATCCTTTAAGATCCAGCCAAGACCCATATGAAGTCTATTGCCATAGTTTGATACTAATCTATTTATGTATATTGTAATATGTTGACAATTCTTTATTTGTTATCGGATTGTTGTCAAGATGTTTAGTTTTTCTCTGTTTAGCTTAAATATTTCATTGATATTTATTATTTCTGGTTTACTACTATCTACATTGACTTGTTAGAAAAATATTTGATCTGTATATGGAGTTTCAGTGAGATCTTTTAACTCCTTTTTGATAAAGTCTGGAGATATTTTGCATTATAGAGTACTTTAGATCTGTCTTTGTTTTCCTTAGATAAGATATATGTTCTTTCTACTGAAACTTGGATTATATGTTATTTTTTAGCTGCAAAAGTACAGATTTCTAGTGATGTGTTTTTTCTTTCATTTAAGAGACACTTGATGCATTTTTTTACTGATAACTGCTTTTTTACTCTGATATAATATTTGAAGACTACTGTATTGGACCTGTCATTGTGTTTTTTTCTGCCAAAGACTTCTTTGTCCTACTTAAGTATTAATTTCCAATATGGTTTATGTGATTTTTTTATTACTAGGAGCCTGCCTTTATTATATATTCGATAATTATTTATATTATCCTTTATTTTGTTTTATATGTTAGCTATAATTATGAGGTTTTCTATAATTTTCTTATATCATTTTAAAGTGTTTCTTTTCTTTGTTTTGATTATAACACCTAGTTCTCTCCAATATAATAGACATGTTTCTATTAAGTTGATGATTTGCCCTATAAACATTAAGTTAAATTTACTTAGTATTTGTTTGGTTGGTAATATACGCTTTTTGATATTGCTTCTTTAATTATATCATCTTTATCTTCTAAGAGATTGTGATCCTTGAACTGAAGTAAAATTGGAAACCATATTTTTTTAATATACAGAGGATGTTATTATTCAGATTTTATTCTATCTTGAGGAATAGCTAGGTAAAATGTGTTGTCACTGTGTTAGTTAACTAAAAGAGATTTTGTAGATTTTAAAGTCACATCTTAAAAATTTGCCTCAGTATTTCTTTGTCTTTCATCCTTTACAACCAAGTCCTTATGTGAAGTTATAGTTGTCTATTACATATAAAATTCAAGTTGTGTTTAATGTAATTATATAGAAGAGTATTGAAGATTATGTTGATGAAAAATACTTGTATTTGTATTTTGTTATGATTTTTCCTATTAAAAAATTGTACACACCTTTAGGAAGTACCATACTATTGAGCAAGTATTTTATACTTGGCATAAGTACATAGTTTATTATATATCTCATTTGTTTATCTATAATTACTTTTTATCCAAAATTGTGTTACTAAAAAAAGCAGAACTTTGCTTTATCAAAATAGTAAATAGATACTTAGTAACCATTTTCGCAAAACAAAACATACTGCAAAAATCAAACTTTGCTGACCTATAGAGAGAGAATATTGTTGAACTCTTTTAACTTCTAAACAGTATAGGTAAAGAGGCTAGAAAAAAAAAGAAAGAACTACGGGGTTTTTTTCAAGATACAATCAAAATTTATGATATAATTAGTCTTGAAATATTAAAAAAGATAATATCAAAAATTCAAACTTCACTAGTAACAAGACAACTACTTATCAATCTTTTTAAGAACAGAGAATATCATACTATTTTCTTTACTGGACTTTCTGATTTATTTATAGTAGAATATGATATTGATAAAGGAGAAACAATATCTTCTCTACTTTAATAAATTTTTTATAATCTATTGTTTTGCAAAATTCAAAGTAAATAGAATTATGAATATACTATAGAAGAAAAGAGAATACTGATTTTCAAACATCAGAAATAAATAAAAAACCATTTATTAGACAAGCAACTATTGCATATATGAATAGTACAATCTAAATAGTTAAATCTAAGCAAAACATGAAAAATATTTTGAAAGAGATCAGAAAATTTTATATAGTAAATGATTTATAAATTAATAATGAAAAGTCAATTTTGCTTACAATAAATCAGAATAAACTGGAACTTGAAATAATTTATATTGATACTAACAAGATAGAAGTCAAGAAAATAAGTAAAAAAGATTAAGTATGATTTTTGGAAGTTTGATTTGAAAAAAGACATAACAACAAGAATATAATTAACTTACTAAAAGCTAAAATTAAATCTATAAATCTACTGATTAGTAAAAAAACTATAACTGAGAAATATGTCAGATATATTATTAACAGAGTTCTAATTACTTGGATAGAATATCATATATAGCCTATATATATTGAAAAAAAGATATGCAATGAGCTTACAGTAATACTGTATATAGAAAAACTTTTAAGAATGAAACCTATATTTGTAGTACAATATTGAATAGTTGTATTCATAATAAGAAGATATTAGGTCTTAAGAGTATATGGAAAATCCAACTTGAAAGTCATATGATCTCTCTCTTCTGCCAGTTGAACAATCCCAAAAATTCAGGAATAGTAACAATTATTCATCTCAAATAAAATCAGTTGAAATATTGGAAATTTAAAAATATTTTAGAATATTTAATAGAAATTATTTTTTCTAAGAAAGATAACTTCACTGTTACTACTCTGGTCCTAGTCAATAATCTTTAAACTATATATCAAAGTTGAAAATGGAAAGACCTTTTTCAAATCAAGGATAATTTACTTTTTATTAAATAAATTCTTGAAGAATATGACTATAGCATCCTTAAAGAAATACAATATAATGTTTTTGAATCAATTAATTAACTCAACTATAGAAATAATTAGTAAATGGGGAGTAGTTCAAATATTTTTTGGGAATAGAAAAGGTCATATTTCCAAATAGTATAAGCAAGTTATTTCTTAGATCACAGAAAAACAAGACTTGTTAAAAAGCTCACTTAGAAATCTTGAATGATACAATTATAAAATCTGAATATAACAACTGTTGAATATACTGAATAAAAGAAAGATTTACTGGAAAATTACTATCAATCTATCAATATATATAATAGAAAAAGTCAAAAAAATATACAAAAACATAATATTCACTCCATACTAGCTTAGTTATAATTATATTAATAATTGAATCTTATTTTATCCAGATCTATATAAACAGATGACAATAGTCTTATTTTTAGAAATATATCTTCTATCTCAACTCAATAAATCTAAAAGTATATAGATAAGAAAATCCCTACTGCTTTTTGGCAACTCAATAGATTAAATATCCAATAACTTAAAATAATATAGACTGACACCTGAAATATAACAACAATATATAAAGAAGTAGTAATAGAAAATTGATATATTTCATTAATAGAGCAGGTCATTTACTCAAAAGAATATATTAGAGAACTAACTGATACTTTTAGATTTAATCAAAACAATGGATATAAAAGCTTTACTTTTTATATTGATAGATCTTTTAAGAAAAAAACAGAAGATATTGAAATAAAATATTGAATAAGTTTCACTTAGATTCAAACTCAAGACAATATTAATCAATTCTTAATAGGAAAACTATTATAGCCTTCAGTAGTAAGAATAAAAATATTAACAATATTAATAGTACTTTATATTCTACCTTAAATACCAATATCACTATTTTTATAAATTGCAATATAATTATTAAAATATAAAATATCATATAGTTATATCCACTTATATCATTAAACTCTTTCTACTGATCCTCTTTATTCTTAAAAATTTTCTTTTTGGCAATTTTTTAAAAGTAAACCTGGTCAAACACATAAGAAAAAACAATATATCCTTTAAATCAAGCTATCAAGCTCTTGTAATATATATACAACAAGCCTTTTAGAAATACCAAGGAAAGAGATATATATTGTTTTACTAATTTTCTTTTATTCCTTTCTCTTAAAATTTTTAGGAAAAAGAAAAGAAACCTGTAAACTGATTCACAATCAGAAAAAAGGAGCTAATATCAATTTCACACAGCTTATAGCTAGGCCAATACAAGCTAACATCTTTCTTGACACTATAAAGAACTCAAGAAGCAACTAAATTTACTTAATAAATCAAGTTACTTCAGTTACTCAAAAGTCCAGAAGAATATCAAAGCTCCCCAAGGACAAAACAGTCTAAATATATACTGTATATACATATAAACAATATTTCTATCTTTTATCTTATTATATGAACATAATTATGTAAAAAGTGGCAGTCAAAACAAGTATACATGTAAAAATGACAATTAAAATATACACATATACATATAACTTGTAATTCAAACAAGTGGATTGACATTCCACACAAACACGATAACAACTTGTAAAATTTAGATAGGATCTTTAATATTAATAAATAAATTTATTAAAATAATATAATAAGATTTTTCCATATTATCTAATCAAAAAACATAAACACAACAATTCCAGAAAGATTTATCTATAACTCAAAAATAAATAATCAATAAATATAAACAAGCAATCATGTGCTCATCAATAAATCTAAACCAATAGCAAATATGAATAGAGTATAACATATAGTACAGATAGTCAGTAAAAGAAAAGAAAATATAATAAATACATTAATTAACCTTTCATTAAAATATAACAAGCACCTACTTTTTGGGTTTTACAATAACTATTAAAACAATGAAATAATGAATCCAGCAGACCAGTAGCCTTGTCACCAGAAATATATATTATCCTAGATAGTATTATAGCTAAGATACTAGAAATAGATGTGACAATCTTTCACAAGAAATAAATCCTAACTCAACATTTTATATATATTTGGCAACAAGGTAAAGAAATTAAAGAAGATTATCTATAACCCTACATTGAAGATAAGCTTATGGAAATTATCAAGAATCCTGAAAGTCAACATAAATCAAAGCAACAACCAATAGAGATCATTAAATAAATAAATAATGAATCAATAATAGTCAATGAAATAACAATGATATGTGCATAGGAAATCGAAGAACTGGAATCACAAAAACTTTAAAAAATAATAAAAAGACAAGCATTAGTGAACATAACTTCTATACCACTAGAAATAAAGACATGGTATCATCAACAAATTCTTGCTTCATAAAAAAGAAAGAAACTTATAGATTAGATGCAATGACAGCCAATATTTCAGGAGAAACAGAAAATAAAACCAAGGCATACCTAAACAACAATCTTAAACTTCTATAAGAAAAAAGAAATCTGTTATGAAAAGAGTTTATCAATAAAAATAAGTGGTTAATTTTTTGGATACAAGAGGAAAAAGATATTATAAGATGCATTGAAGAAGTTAATCAAAAAGAAGACAACTTTGCCATCTAAAATATAACACCCTTGACCACTCACAAGAAACAAAAGACAAAAAGAAATCTAGATAGAAAAGTTTTTCTAGAATTTAAAACCAAAGAAGACACTACCATCTGACATGTATGTTTTAGTAGATGTGGATCAAAAAACAACAAGAATCTCATAAAAACATATTTAAAAAGATATAAAGAAGTCCAAAATATTTCTATCTATAAGGTAACTACAAAATCACAAGTGAAAGCCTATATCAAATGGTACAAATATCTTAGCCTAAATCTGAAAGAATTTTGAATGACTCCAATCAATACAGAAATGTCAAGAGCTATATTTTTTAAGTCTGAGCTTAACGATAATGAAATCAATCTAATATTAATTGAAAGAAATGACAACTCAGCAAAACTCCTAAATACTGGCAAAATCTACAACAATCTAATAGCCAGAACATTGAATGGTATACAAGCTAAGGCATGCTATATATCCAAAGATCTATATACTCTTAAAAAGTGTAACTTTATAGTAATTTGTTTTAAGACAAAAGAAGAAAAAGATAATGCATACAAATAACATATTTTTTTACAGGGATATTGCCTTTCATGGAGTATCAAACATACATCCAAAACAGAAAAATAGAATTATAAAAATAAAAATAGAAATACAAAATTCAAGTCCAAAAATATAGAAATTGATAATAAATCAATACTCGATTCACAATCAGATAATAAATCAATAGAGTATATTTCTAATCCAGCAAGTTATTATAGGTTTAGGAATTTGAGACAGATCAGGTAGCAAAATAATAATAGAATAAGGCATAAAAGAAACATTAGAGAAGAATACTCTGCAACAGGAAGCAATAGAGAATCAATTAGAAATCAATGAAACTATAGAAATAGATTTTTTGAAATTCATACAAGACCTGAAATAAAAAATACACAAGATTCTTTAATAAATAATCTAGTCAACCTAGAAAGACTACATACTAGAATAGATACTCTAGAGAGATAAACAGGCTTCAGAAGATCAAGATTCAGTAATAAGGGTACAAACTATTTATAAAGGTACATTGGTTTTTGATAGTAATCAAGAGGAGCAATAATCCATTGCTGTCTTATCAAAAATCACAAATATGGACAACAAATAAACTTTAAAAAGTAGTAACAGAATAGAAGAGAAGGGAAATATAAATATCACAATATTTTTACAAGAAGAATGGAAAAATTTTTTTAACAATAGTAGATATAGACTAATAGAAAAAATCAAAGAAGAGGATAAGATAGGTAAAAAGATTATCAGAATAGGTATACACAATATTAGAGGAATTACAGATAAAACAAAGCAACAAAACCTAGTTAAAGAGATACTAAAACAAGGAATAAACATACTGGGATTATATGAAACAAAATTGACAGAAGCAAATGCACAATGGGTTTTCAATAATCAGAAAGATTATAAACACTTTTATAGAATCAACAAAGATATATTATTTGAGCAGGAGTCAATTTCTTAATTAGAAGAGATCTGAAAAAGAAGTAAAATATATGTAATATTAGAAAGTTATTTTATCATATATCTTAGTTAAAGGAAAACATTATTAAATGTAAACTAAAAGCAAACAGCTCTTCATTGTTAGTAAAGGAAAAAGACAACCTTTAAATACATGTTTTTTCAATATAAATAAATATAATAAAAATACTGTATATAAAATACTATACATATAATCTTAGTGATTTTCCTGAAAGATCATATGCATATAATTAATAAAAAGAAAAATAAAATAAAATAAAGAACAATATAATAAAAACAATCATAATTAAATACAACTATTATTATGAATCTATTGGTATTTGTTTATATGCTATTATCGTAAACCACTGCATACAATACCCCAGATATTAATCAATTTACTCCATGATAAATTGATTAGTATCTGGAAAGGTATTCTACTAGAAGGGGGATAGTATAAATGGCAGAATATTTAGTGTCTTATTATCATTGGACGTATTCCTCACTTGCCCATTTATATTGCAATTTTATTGGCTCTAGTTTAATATACCTGGGTAGTAATTATTTATTGAGTAACAATTTTCTTGAATACTACCGGGTATTATTTAAGGAAGGGTATTACTTTAGGGGAGTATTATATGCAGTGGTTTACAGTAGTAATTCAGGTCTCGCGTTGCCTTGGAGCTTCGGGATTAGCAGTCAGGTCATGTGATCTAAAATATCTTATATTTTAGCAAATCATTAGTGTTTCATAGCTGGAGGTCTAAATCCTTGATTATATTGAAATCCTATTTGCCAATATCTTTCTAGCCTTTAATAAATGATATTTGTCTTATCAAAATATCTATAGTTTCCTAAGACCATTTTAGTAGTTGTCATCAGATATTCAGGTGTAAAGTCATGCTTTCATCAGATAAGTTAGGTAAACTTATTACAAGAAGATTGTATCAGTAGAGAAAGAAAAAGAATATATTATTGCTATCAATATGCTTATAAAAGAAAAAAGATCAGTATTATATAGATCTATATTCCTTCAAACAAACCAAGATGCAAAATGGTATAGAATAAAATAACCAGCTTTATTAAAAATAAATACAGACAAGGCTTTTATACAATAGTAATGGGAGATTTTAATACAGCTTACAACCTATTAGAAGATAAAAAATCCCAATCAAAAGCAAGCTTCAGATCATCATGGTGACATGAAATTCCACTATTCAACTTTCTTGATAAATGGACTTTATAGATATACAAGCCACATGGAAAGATAAAAAAAAAACTTCAACAAGAAAAAATTTAACAAGTAGTAGTAGAATAGACTATATTTGACTCTCTTATAGTCTAAAAAGTTATTCACTACTCCTATTTGATAATCAAGATATGAAAGATGTTACAGACAGTAACTACACTATACTTCTAATAACTTTATATGACAAATATCTTTTCACAAAAAACAGAATCACAAAATCTTTTATGAATATATAAAGTAGAATTGATATAAAGGGTACATATCCATTACAATGGCAAGAGTTTAGTAAAAGTGTGGACCATAAATTTAAACATCATTAAAACTATTGCTATAAGAAGAATCCATTTTAAATAAAAGGAAGGATTAAGCAAACAAACTATGGAATATCTTTGAGAAACTATTATGTAAAGTAGTTTTTAATAAGCTAGCAACAAAGAAAACATCCCAATCATAAAAAAAGTACTATAAGCATGGTACTGAATTTATCGGTTACAGAAAAGCCTTACAACTTAAAAAACTTTGCAACAAAGTAGAAAAATCAAAAGAAATAGATAAGCTATAGACTCTTAGCTTAGTTATAAAAAAACATAATAATACTCACAATTCAAATTATTAGATCGAGAACTATTGTACCCAATATAGTATCTCTAACATGTTATAGAAATATTTAAAAAAAGATAAGATATCCAAGATACTATAGATAATGATGGATCCCTAAAGTATTTAGCATATAAAATTTTGCAGATCACTTATGTCCCTTTTTGAGGGACAAAATTAATAGCTCTTTACTTTAATAGGAACAAATGTCAAAAAATGTTATAAATCAATAATTTAGATAATAGAAAACAATTGTAGATAGTTTTTTTATAATTATTAATTTAAAATTTTTAATTTTTTCTAGTGAGAAACATTTGACTTTTGTCCCTGCCTCCCCCTTTAGGGACCCATCTTTAACTATAGAAGGTCTTAAATTTATATGTCAAAGATTGGAAGTGAAAAAAATAAGTGATAGTATTAAAACTGCTTTGAAATAGAGATGTGATAACTTGAGAAACAATCAAAGATAGATGGTTAGCTCTCTAATTAATTGAACTAGAAATAAAATAATACTAGATAGGGTTAAGATCAAGCTAGGGGATAATGAATATATTATAACTCAAAAAGATAAAATTGAAAAAAAAATAAGATAGTACCATTATAAGGTCTTCAAAAAAAGAAAAGCTAGCTATAACAGTCTATCAGAAGATTGGAAAGAAGAGTATAAACCAAGAGAATATATTCAAATATCTTGATATAATGAATTACTTGAGTCAATCTCATAAAAAGAATTAAATGAAACATTGAGAGCACTTCTTAACAACAAAGCCTTAAAAAAATATCAAATTTGTTATGAAATACTGAAGAGGTTAAGCCAAGAAAGAAAGAAAAGACTTGTCGAGAAAAATGCTGAATAACTTTTTAAAATGAAAAGTCACTCTGAAATACTGGAAACAGAGTCATATATATCCAATAGTGAAACCCAAACCTTGGGGCTGTGAACTCTCAAATATTAGGCCTATCATCCTATTAGAAGTTACAAAAAAATGTTTTATCAAAATTCTCATTAACAGAATAGGAAATATTTGTAAAAACAATAATATTATCAAAGGATTGAACTATATAGGACTGCCAAGAGAAAGTACAGTAGAACTAATTCAAATTTTTAACAATATCTGTGAAAATGCCAAAGAAAACAAAAAAGAACTATGGATATTTTTTCAAGATACTGCAAAAACATATGATATAATTAATCTTGATATGTTGATAAAAACAATAGAAAAAATCAAAGTTTCAAGAAGTTTTATAAAGATTATACTGAGTCTTTTTCAAAATAGAGAATTCTAGATCATATTTGAAAATAAATTCATAGAGTTAATAGTAGCTGAAGATGGAATTTATCAAAGGAAAACCATCTCACCTTTACTATAGAGAATCTTCTATGACTCTCTTCTATGTAAAATTCAAAATGATATACAAAGAAGATACAAAATATCAGTTACATGAAACCTTGATTTTAAAAAATAGACTACAAGAAGATTAGAATCAAGATATGCAGCTATGGCTTTCTTAAATAACACAATATAAATAGCAAGATCTAAGAAAAACATGAAAAAGTTTTTGAAAACTGCAAGAATCTTTTATACAGTCAACAACTCTCAAATAAATGACAATAAATCAGGTTTAGTCACTATTAATAATTCTAATAGCTATTCAGAAAAGGTAAAGGCAAGTACTAAAAAAGAAATGATTAAAGAGCTCGATAGAATAAAATAGGTTAGATTCTTAGAAATCTGGATTGGTAATTAAAAAATTGCAATTAAGCTTAAAGAATGAGTGCTTAAAGAAGTCAACATTATAACAAGAGTTCTTAAACATAAAAAGGTGACAGACAAACAAGCCCTCTATATTTTGAATAGAGTTTTAATACCTAAGATAAAATTTAGAATGCAATTTAGTATATTGTCCTAGAAAATATGTAACACCTTAATAACAGCATATGAAAACTTTTCAAGAATAAGAGTAGTTTATGCAAATTAATGCTCAATAGCATAATCCACCATCCAAAAATCTATAACTTGAAAAGTGTTTGAATATTACAAAGAGAAAGCCAAATAACAGGACTTTGCAAAAAACTAAATGATTTTGGATCAACAGAAATTCAACAATCATCAGACTCAGACAAGCACAGATAAAAAATTGGGAACTACTCAATTTATTAACCTGCAAATTCTTAAGTCATCTAATAGACAAAGGTAATTTTCTACTTCAAATAACTAAAATTGCTAAGAATATAGAAATAACATTTCATAGTTGGAAATGGCAAGATATTTTTGAATGAAAAAAGAAAAACATTTGGATTGGAGAATATCTTGCACCAAAAGAATACAAAAAAGTCATACTATTACTTAAAAACAATAAACTAATGTACCTAGACTAGCTAATCAATTAGGAAATCAAAAAAATAAGAGATTGGCAAATGCCTTAGCTCCTACAAAATACAAGCAAAAAACCTATACTAGAATGGTTTCAAATTATAATTAAAAATCTTTTATAAGAACAACTAAAGCAGTTTATAAGATCTGAAAGAAATAATTATTTGAAATAGAAACCAGAATATTCAAAAATAGATTCTAATCGAGACAAATGAAAAAAATTGTGAATAGTGATGGGAAATAAAGGAAATCAAGTAACTTGAGAAAATTAAGACAAGAAAAAAAGGGAAATGTTGTAATAATAGAGTATTTTACCAGTCATGATTTCAACAATGATCAAGAGATCAATATACAAAAATATTTAGAATGTTCAGAAGACACAACACTAAATGGTGACTATATCATTGAAAAAGAAATAGGAGAAATATATATAGTACCATATCTCAATACAAAAAAGTCCACCAGAAGAACACATGACTTAAAAATCTCTAACCCCAAAACAGTACTTGAAAAAAAGATCAAAGAAGTAATTTATAGCAATAAAGACCCTTTAAAGATCCAAAATGATAGAGTAAATCATATGGATATCGAAACCTGGGAAGAATCTATTATTAAAGAATATATTAGAAAAGGAATATATCAAATCACCTAATAGATATACTTCAACATAACCTTGGATCTAAAGAAAAACCAATCTTCTATTTTGATAGATCACTTACTAATCATGAAAAAGAAAATATAAAGATAGGAACAACCCAAATTCAAATAAAAAAAAAAGAAAAAGAAAACAAGTTCTAAATAGAAGTAAACAATTGACTTTTATCTACAAGAGCAGAATTAATAGCAATCATAATAATACTTCTGATAGTTACAATTGAAAGTATAGTGAAGATCTTTACAGATAGTCAAATATATATTTCCAAGTGGAAATTCTTAGAAAAAAAAGACCTCAAAAAGACATATAAGAAATGGCAATTGGTTCCTATAGATATGTATAGTAGAGCTAATAAAATATATATATATAGATCTAAAGCTCACAAAAGTCAAGGTACACTCAAATAACCCTTATAATGAAGAAGCAGATATCTTAGCTAAGGAAGCCCTAAAATTTCTACTGATTGAATGGAAAGATCTCACTTCATATAAAATTATAACTGAAATCAAGTGGCAAGAGACAATACTAGATGATCTAATTAGACAGTTCCTTAAGAATATTAATAACAAGACAATAGCTTATCAGTGAATATAACAAAACAGAATAGAGAAAAAATGAAGTCATCAGATTTTAGTACACCAGGCTTACATATAGAACCTAGTATTGGAAAGAATTAAATATGGATATATATAGGATATATCTTATAAACAATCTTAATAAAGAAGCTTTCTTATTAAACTGGCCAATAATAAGCTATTCACCTTAAATAAGTTGGCTATAAGAAGACCAGATCTATACAAGCAAGTGAAATACATTATATGTAGTCAACAAGATAAAACTATAAAATATTTGCTAGAATGTTAGCCCATAAAGATTAGCTACAAGAGGTATAGAATAAAAAAGTAAATGGAATAATTAGAAACTTTAAAAAGCTATTGTGGGAAAGAAAGAGAAAGGCTGAAGAAAAAAATTTTAGGCAAATCATTGATGATCATGAAGAAGTAGGAGAGTTTGACAAGTGGATCATTAAAGTAGTAGAACAGACTTCTGAAACAAGTCAAAATATACTAAGTTTCTGTACTGACTTTATAAAAATAACTATATTCTAGAAGTAATAAATCTAAAATATTAAGGTAATCATATAGGAAGAATAGCAAGAAAGTAAATAATAAAAATGCAAAAAGGAGTCTACAATTAAATTCGAAAAGAAGTTTGAAACAAGAGATGCAAAAAGATAATTGAATAGAAATAAATACAAGAAATTAATAAAGAAGATAACATAAAAAGATTTCCTTGTCTATTAAGTCAGAAAACAATGATCTTGAAGAAAAGAAATCTACTACCTGAAGAAGAAAACCTTGAAGATAAAAGTCTTCAAGAAATTTTAACAAGAAAAGTAAAGTATGGAATAGAATAGTTGGGTTTTAAGCTCTATTGGAATCTCACAGAGTGATCTGCAGTAGTAACCTGCAGACAATGAAATTAACAGTTGGAAGGATCTTTATCTAAACTGTTAATGGAGTGATAAATTACTTCCAAAATTGCACTTAGAGTTTTAATAATTCTTAAAATAAAGACAAGTGAGTTAGATAGAGACTTAGCTTTAGTGATATATTTTTACTATAAAGTATACATATATTTAATAAAGTATATATATCTAACTTAATAGAGTGATTAAAAAAAAATAATAATAATTACTTATATTATTAAGAAAATAGATCAAAATAGCTAACTAGTTACTTTAGACAAGAATCAAAAATCTGGTTAAAAAAAAAAGCCTTACCTTAATACTGGAAAAAGTTTATGTTTATAAAGAAGATTATTTTAACAATATGGTAAATATATTAGTAAAATTGATTAGAAAAGAAAATCTAATAGAATAGTAATACATATTAGAAATAGGTGCAGTCTTTTTTATAGCTATATGAAAAAACCTAGCCATTAACATTGATATTTGAAAGTTTATTAAAGAATGAAATTAGAGAAAAATCAATCTTAACTAGAGTAACCAAAGATAAATCTGAAATAAATGGAGTAAAGAGAAAACTGAGATAAACTGAACAGTCTTTTGAAGCTAGTTTAATATATATTATATATTGTATATGTCTTTTAAGAATAACAAAAACAAAAATTTTTGATAAATTTCACTTATAACAAGCTTTCTATATTTTGGGTACTTAAGAAGCAATAATTAGAAGTTTATAAAACAACTACTTATATTAAGTACAGAACTTATAAATAAATAACTAATCACCTGTTCTTGTGTTTAGCAACAAGCTTCAAAAAACTAGAAATATGAAAAAAAACAAGTAAAAAGTTGATTCAATATATTATCAATCAAGTAGCGATCAAGAATAAGAATAAAAAAACTATTTATTAAGTAATCTGTATATAGCTCAATGAGATATAGCAACAGGAACAAAGCTTTTTTAAAATAATATATGGTGTTAACCTTAATTATTAGTTATATTTTTCTTTGATTATTATCTATAGTTCTTGGCTATCAGAAAACTCTTTTTGTTAATCCTCTGACCATACACAAAAAAGATGTTCACAAGAAGTTTTTATACTTCTTTGCTAATAAAGTCTTAATACTTTCATTAAAACAACTTGAAGTATGATTTCAAGAGTTGCTTCTACCTTTTATTTTTTGTTTACAAACCTCTTCACTCAAAAACTTGACTTCAAGTGACCAAGAAAAGTCAAGTAATACCTTTGATATCAATGGCAAGAAAGTTTCCAAAGGAAGAATAACTGACTGTGAAGTACCTAAAGGCCTATTTAACCTTTGAAGCGAGAGATATATAGAGGTTTTTGATGACAGAAGGACTTATTTTTCCCCTTCCAGTTACTTGTGGATCTCTTAAAGCTATTATTTTCATAGTTTTCTGGAGAATTTTGCCTATCTCAGTTTGATCCTGAATTTTTGGTAGCACAAATCCTTATCAAAGGTAATTGGCTAACATGAAACATGTTAGTTTTTAGAATGTAAACAAGCTCCTATTGGTCATAGTCATGTGTTCTGATAATGTCATTGGTGATTGGAAAGAAGATTCTGAAAATAGTTACCCTCAAAAAGCTCAAGTTTCTCAATAAAAACTTTCATGACACCAAAAGATCAAGTGATTGGTAATGTGAATTGCAAACCCCTATCTCTTATCTAAGATCCTTAAGTGATGACAAAGCTTTAATGAAAAAAGCTGAGATCTAAAGACTTTCCTTGAGATATCCTAATCTGGTGCTCACTTAAATGAAAAACCAGTTGGATTGACTCGTCCAATGCTGCAGGTGGTGAAAAAAAAGATTTCTTTCAAGATTCAAGTAAAACAAGAAGACTATCTCAATCAGACAGATTCCTTTTGAGAAGAGATTGTTTTTATTTTTGGATTTTTTTGGTGGATCTTGAATTTTTCCCTTCCCCAATTGTTTTTCTCTTTTCCTCTTTTTAACTTAGCAATCATTGGTTTTTGGACAATCAACATTGACAAACTGTTGATAATGATTCTAGTAGATAGAGGTTATTACCAATCTATTAGGAGAGTGAAATATTGTTCCCAAAATTTGACTTAAGGTACTTTTGCATGAAGACGAGTTAGTCACTTTGTGAAAGTCTATAAAATATTGTAATTTATTTTAATTTTTCAATAAAGACATGCCATTGTGGCATGATTGTAGGTTAAAAAAAAAATCAACTAGTTATAGTATAGAAACAGATAAGAACTCAAAAACTTTTAATCTTTTTATACAAAATTTTTCTTTTTAGAAGAATAAACAAAAATAAAAACTGAATTACAATAAACTTTTAGAAGTCTAATATTAACCTCACAAAGTTCTCATTAAGGCTAGTGTAGGTTAACACCTTTCTAGACACCAAGCAATAATTTAAATCAATAAATCAGTTTAAACTCAAATATCCATAAAATTTAGAGAGACATTTAAACTTTATTAACTATAAAGTAAAGAAGTACTTATATTAGAATAAACAAATTTCAATAAATATAATTTCATGCAAACATGTATATATATATTCTCTTAAGAAAAACTAGATTAAAAAGATATGTACATATAAACAATATTTATAGATCATTTATATATTTACAGTAAAGGGAACAATTCAAGACTCACCAAAAAATCCAAAAATTAAAACAACCTCTTCTCAAAAAAGATCTGTCTAATTGGGATAGTCTTCTTGCTTCACTTGAACCTCTGAAGAAATCTTCTTTTTTATCATCTGCGGCATCAAACAAGTCGATCAAATTGATCTTTCATTTAAATGAGCATCAGATTGAGATATCTCAAGGAAAGCATTTAGACCTCAGCTTTTATCTATTAAAGCTTTGTCATCACTTGAGGAACTTAAGTAAGAGATGTGAATTTGCAATCCATATTATCCATCACTTGGTTTTTTTGTGTTATGGAAGTTTTTATTGAGAGACTTGAGCTTTTTGAGAGCAACCATTTCCAGAACCTTCTTTCCAATCGTCAATGACATCATCAAAACATGTGAATGTGATCAATAGGAGCTTGTTTACATTTCAAAAACTAATATGTTTTATGTCAGTTAGTCACCTTTGGTGAGGATTTGTGCTATCAAAAATTCAGGGACAAACTGAGGTAGATAAAATTTCTCAGAAAACCATGAAAACAATAGCTCTAAGAGATCCACAAGTAACTGGAAGGAGAGAAATAAGTCCTTCTGTCATCAAAAACCTCTATATATCTCTTGCTTCAAAGGTTAAATAGATTTTCAGGTACTTTATAGTCAGTTCTTATTTCTTTGAAAACTTTCTTGCCATTGGTATTAAAGATGTTACTTGACTTTTCGTGGTTAATTGAAGTCAAGTTTAAAAGGTTTGTAAACAAAAAGAAAAAAGTATAAGTGACTCTTGAAGTCATTCTTTAAGTTGTTTAATAAAAGAGTTAAGACTTTATTAATAGAGAAGTATAAAAACTTTTTGTAAACATCTTTTTTGTATGTGGTTAGAGAATCAGCGAAAAGAGTTTTTTAATTAAATTATTACTATAACTAGTTAGTTTTATAGTATTTCTTGTAAATAGTTAGTTTTAATATTAGTTTTCTCTTGTTTTTTGGGCTGGCTTCTCTTTTTTCAAAAAATTGTCAAAAAAAGAAATTTTCTAAAAAATGGAGATCAACAAAAAAAGTTTTTTTATTTTAACAAATTATATATTATACTATTTTAATTTTATTAAATAATAATAATTTTAATAATAAATTTGTTTTAATATCTATACTAATATTATTGTTTTTATATAAATATTTTATTATTTATAACTAATATTAGATATAAGCTTTTTATTATTAATAAAATCTCATGTATTATCAATTAAAAAATATTTATGTCATAATACCAATCAAGAAACATTTATCAAAAAATAAACAATTCAATATATTAATAATATAAATAAATCTTCAATCAATTTTCTATTATATAATTTAGTATAAATAAATCATCAATTAATTTCTACTATATAATTTAATATTATTTGCCATATAATTTATACTATTTTTAATTGATTTGTTGTAATAGGCTACATTTAATTTATGATTGTAAAGATTGTTAATGTAATGATAATAAATACTTTTATTTAAATAAAGTCTCACATTTAATTCTTATTCATGATAAAAAAAAAAAATAAATTTATACTATTTTTATTATATAATATATTTTATTAAAAATTTTCTCAAAAAATCATTAGATATTTATCAAAATAACAATTTTGTCAAAATTCACATATTTACTGAATTTTTAATTATATATTATATTTATGTTTTAAAGGAATTATAGCTAAATATTCACAAAAGTCTTGTCAATTTGTAATTTTATATTTAAATAGAACAAATTGATCAAAAATATTATAAATAGAAATTATATATTCATATTTAATTGAATAAAATTCAGTACTTCACAATTCAACATTTATATTATTTTTAGATTTGAAATAAAATCTATTTTCTGTTGAATTAACCAGTTTGTACTACTGAATAAAGATCAATATATATTCAATAACATTATTTAGAAAGTTTATCAAATGTTAAAGAAGAATTAAATTTGTCTCATATATAAATTAACACTTCTATCATGATTTACAAATTGAGTTAATATAAATAAACCCTTATTATTTCATAAGGATATAATAGAATCAAATATTTCACTCGCAATTTAGTATCTATTATATTGATCTGATTTATTTCAAATAATTATCAAATTTTTATTATCTTTTATAAGTAGCTTCTGAAAGTTCATAGTTTCATAAGAAGCTTTATAGTATTTGACTAATAGATCTAATATTCAGTAGATATCTCTAAATTTAGTTTTTTCAGATGCAAGGGTTTACTTGGAAAATATTTAGATCTATGGATAATTGTTTTGTAAATATTATATATATGTTTAAAAATCAATATAACTTATCAGCTGAAAACTGATTTAATTCAGAAATTGTATTAATATTTAATCAATTATTTAAAATTTCAAGTCTCTAGTTATTAAAATAAAATATAGTTAGATTAATAATTTAATAATTATTTATTAGTTTTTATATTAATTCAGATTCAATATTTCAGTAACTATTAGGCAATAAATCTAGATTAAAAATTTATTAGAATTCTACTTTTGAATATTAAATTTTTTTAAAAACCTATCTAATATACCATTTATTCTCTCAAATTAAAAGTACAAAAATATATATAATAATCTATAATTACATACAGTTGCTTCCAAAAGTTTGAGTTCACTTATTATGTTTTTATTATAAATTTTAACTTTGACAATTTTTAAATTATTAACTATATAGTCAAAAATTATAAAAATTATATATATTATATCTTAATACTTATTTTATTTC
>CAJVPT010001252.1:0-22424 GCA_910592055.1 Acaulospora colombiana
AATAAATAAATTTTTAAAAATAAATATTTTAATAATAATGCAAAATTATTTTATTACAATTTAAAAAATTTGAAATTTTTTAGAGTTTTATATATAAATATCCACTCTGGAAACTTCTAATAATAATGGAGCACCTCTGGAGTTTTATGCCCAAAAATCTCTGGAGATCTTTGCCAAAAAATTTTCCTGATATATTTGCATTATAGGTTACATTATACAAGAATGCATATTAATCAGCCACATGCATACTTGGATATAAAAATGATCTATAGAAACTCATTGTTAAATCACATATAATAAAACAGGTCACACAGATTCTGGTTGGTTTTAACATCAGTCAAAAGAAGAAAGATCTTTGCTATCCAGAATATATAAAGACACTGAAGGAAAGCCAGGAATCGATTCTGATTGGTCCATGACTTCAATGGAAAATGTGAATATCTACCTCTTCTTGAAAAATACTTTTATGAGAGATTTGGAAGATTTTGATGTTTGCACAGTTGAAAAAGTAACAGGCTGTAACAAACTTAAATTCATGAGAAATTCTATGGATTGTAAAACTAACGGCTATCAAAAAGTATAACTTGTAATGAGACTGATGATTAGTATTAGTGTTATAATAGAAATTACAGTAGGTGAAGTTTGGGAGAGACCTAAGACCTCATTTTACCAAGTAAATAATATCACCTGTAGGCCATATCTGGAGAGTAGTTAAAAATGGTCACAATAGGAGACTATATATTATTTGCATAATACATTATTGAACCATCTGGATATTAATACATGATAATTATGCATAAAATAATCAAAATTAGAACCAATCCTCTGAGAACTATATATGGTAAGGATTATTTACAATACTTATCATCATTAAGTGGCAAACAAGACTATACTAAGGGATATATATCACAAGTCCCTTAAAGATTGAAAAAAATAAGAAGTCTGTAGTGGGCTTTTGAAATGCTACTGGTCTGGGTAAAGCAGGACAACTAATAAAAATAGTGTTATCATGTAGTAAAATTGATGAACTTGATTAGGATAGATAGTTTAAAAAAAATTATATAAATTACTCATGTAATCTGAAAAATGTATTACCAATTTCTCAATAAAAGATCTATTTCATCAGTTGGACTTTAAAAAAAAAAAATAAATAAATAAAAATTCTAATATTAATCTATAGAAAAAAACATAATCTTTTAAATTTAATTTAAAATATAAAGTTAAGACTTTATTTTGATTAATTCAAATTAACTTAATAATTTCTTATATTTTTTAGTTAATTATTATATTAATAATTAATATAATATTGTAAAAATTTATTTGATATTTTAATAAAGATATATTGTAATAATAAGATTATAGATTAAAAAAAAAAACAAGTTTTATAAATATTTTTAAGAAAAACTTATATTAAATTCTTAGATAGTTCAGAATAAATAAAATATTTCAATTAAATATTTTTTATAAAAAGATTGTTAACTTAAATAAAAAATTTTTAAATTGATTTTTATTTATTTATTTTTAATTTAATAATTTATTGTTTTTTGAAATAATTAATAGTAATAAATATAAATAATAATTTTGATAGACAGATTATAATATCAATTTATTAAAAGATTGTTTTTTAAATTGAACTTAAAAAGTATTTAATTGAGATTTTGTTCTATTTAGTTTAATGGATTTGATTTTTTAATTAATAATTTACAAAGATTTATTATATAATAATTAATATTTTGCAGTAGTAACTTGTATGTAATAAAGTAATAGTTTGAAAAGTTTTTATTTGAACTACTAATAATATGATAAATTACTCCTGAAGTTGCACTTAAAGTTTGTATAATTTATAAATTATTTAATAAAGTATACATGACTAATTTAACAAAGAGTAAAAAAAAAAAAAATTATATAATAGTCAATATAATATTGAGGATATTTATTTAATATTTTTAATAAAAATATATAATATAATTGTAAATTAAAAAAAAATATATCATTTTATTGAAACAAATTATTTACCATGCAAAACAGATTTATATATATTTCACTTTATCTCATAAATATAAACATCAAATCCTTATTAAGATTGCAAATCAAGTTTGTATATTTTTTATTTATAGTAGACTAATATTAAGTTCAATTACATAAGCTATTAAATAAATAAATTTTCATAACAGTATAATAGAAAAAAAGTGATTTCTACAAATAAAGTGGTTCTGCAATATGAATAAACTTTTAAAGTCCAGGAAATTTCGGAGACATAATTGTTAAATGCGTAGTACAAAGTTTTTAGTTGATGATTCAAATCCAAGCTGTCCAACCTTCATACATGACACACAAATTATCTACACTTGTAGCTTGCTGGATAATTTTTTCAACCTGCAATTGGTAATTTTTTTTATACTTAATGACGAACCGTGTGCGACGTTAATAATTTATTGGTCAATTATACGTACTTGCTCAGTTACAGTCATTTTAGTTGTAGAATCAAAGTCTTTGCCTTCAAGCTTGGCCTTTATTCGACGAATTATTCCAACTGCAAACGCATTTCGCGTTTGCGCTTGAAATATCAAAATAACAAAGTTAATTACATAAATAATGGGAAATAATAATGAGGTATAATAATTGAAAATTGTTCTCACCTGTAATTCCTTGTTGCATGGTCGCGTCCCAAGCTTCTACTGCGTCTTCTACATTAGTTAAAAATGAATTTCTTCTGATAAAATTGGTAGCTACATTCGCCTGTTCTTCCTTTTGAGAGTTTATGGGATTGCTGTATATATCATTTTGATCATCCTCTTCCATGATATTAATTTCGACTTTTTCTTTAGGACCATCCGTTTCAATAGGACTTGCTGGCTTATAATCTAAACCGGATTTACTTTGAACAGATTCTCCAGGTATATTCAAAGTTTTATAATCACCACCCTCGAGAGGTAAAATTTTCTGCTGTAGATCCTGTCGATTAGATGTATTGAGCACCTCACCTAGAGAGGAAAGATTATCAAATATTCTTGACATCGTTTGGGCAAGTAGAGATATGGCTTGTTCCTAGAATTGCTAGATTAGTAAAAATCGTATTTTCAATGAGCATACGATTTACGATGAATATAAAGAACGCACGTTTTTTAGTCGAAGATTTTCTAAAATTGATGCAGACTCCGAATCCGAAGTCTCATTGCTGTACTTGAGACGCTCGTCGATAACGGTAATGGAACCGTTTATCACGTTATCAATTTCGGAGTCAAGATTAGACCATTCGCGCAAAAATTCCTAAAATTCGAAAAATATTAGTATAATTATACAATAAGACTATTATTCTCAGGTAAAAATACCCACTCACTACCTCTACCTACCTTTGCTCGTGATCGCGCATCTTTTCCGCTGTCTTCGGCATCTATTTCAGCATTGGAGATAGGTTCAATTAACGGAATCAAGTCGATGATGAAACCGCGAATTTCATCAACTGTATTATAAAAATCTTTAGCGATAATCTCAAGATTTCGCGGCTGGTCCAATTCCAAAGACTGATCGATCTATTATTCAGTTGGAGGAAATGACAAACATATATATATATATTGTTTTTTTTTTAAAAAAAAGTGTATTTGATTTTTAAGAAAATCCAACCTTCAAATTTGCTAGTTGTTGACTAATGTCCAACTGTGAATTTTCTTGAGAAATTTCGGAGCGTCTGAACCAAATGATTGCACACATTAGACATCGCACAATATGATAGAACAATGCGGTAAACCTTGAATTTACCCTAAAACTGCCGTTTCGAGTTTTTTAACCAGATGAAGAGTGTCAACATCCATTGCAGAGGTTTTGTCAGTTGCCGTACGGAATGTTTCAAGGTGCAATATGGAGTTGCACAAACTCACAACATGTTTTATCTATGCATTTGACAAAAGGTTATTATGTCATAAATCCAGATCAAGAATATCATTATACTTGCCCTTTCGAATTCTTGAGCAAAAACTATTTGTTGATTATTAACTGCTTCGCTGAAAGAATGCAAAATTTCAGGATTCTCGGCGATCAAAACGTTTGACAAATATTCGGCCACCTCATTTTCGATTGTTCTATATTGCACCGATAATTCTTGAAGAAGTTTTTCTAGTATGGCGAATCGATTGACGTCGTGCGTCAAGTTTTGCAAAAACTTTTTACATTAACGAAGAATAAAGTGAGATCAATAAGTTGAACATGAAATTTTAGACAATAGCATCATTTCGAAATTACCTGACGTCGAATTAAACTGCTCTCTCCAATCAATGGCTCATTTATCCATTCGAAACTTATTATCTCCATTTGACGATGTTGCAAATCCATCTCAACCTGAGCTTTACGCAAATTGACCTAAATGATCGTTGACAAGTGAAAAATAGTACAAATAGCGTACGCGCTCAAATTCTCGTTTTATCACTTACCATCGCTACATAATTCATTTTACTTCCTTGTAAACAATAGTTTTGTACATTAAGCTTTTGAACTTGCATCTCGGCATCAGTAAAAAGTCCCCTTCCAATCATGCTGGAGACAAGGGAAGAGATATCTTCGCAGGTATTGTTTCCAACGGAAATTTTGACTAGCGATTCTAATCGACTGACGGAAACATCGTAAACAAGCTTCACACTAGGAATAAAAATCTCGGAAACACTCCAATGAATCACTTGCAAAAGTTTTTGGAGGGAATCCGAACTTCCCTTAAACGAATCTGCCATTGCTATCGAGGACATCCAAGTAGTGCTTTGATTAGGTTGCTGATTTTTTTCATAATACTCGTAGCACGCTATTAGAACATCGGAAATGACCTTGAATAATATAATGCACAAACGTTAATTTCCAAATTGCATTTATAAATGACCAAAAGTATTTATATAAACCCTACATCAAACTTATGTGCTGTAAAATCGTTCATTATGGTTTCATCGTTCAAATAATTCCTATCTTGAATTGGATTTGATTCTTTAAACAAAACCTATCGCAGCATAAACCATCCGATTATAGTTGAAATAAAACAATAAAAATAAAAATAAATAACAACAATAACAACAATAATAATAACTATAATAGTACCATTATTATTTAAACGAATAAAATAAAGCAATTCACCTGTATTTTGAGAATTGTATCTTTCAACTCCCTAAACAACTCGTCAAATTCATTCACAATCAAAGAAACTCCTTGCGAAGAAGTCTCGTTATAAATGGCTTCACGAATTTGCGTGAATGAGTGATTCTGTAATGTTTGGCGCATATAAAATTCCGTAAATCTTTTTTCTTATGGGTAAAAAAAAAAATTTTTTTCTTTTTCGTAATTACCATAGATTCAGCTATAGACTGAGCTTCCGGATGTTTCGTGCTCCAATAATTATAAGTTTTCGCAGATAACTCGCGTAAGGAAGATATGAAATGATTTGCAGGAGGAGGATAACTGTGAATCAGTAGAAATATCTTTGGGAGAACTATGTTCTCGAAATGGTGCTGCAAGCTGAGTATTATGCGAATCGCTTGTGAAAGCTCAGTCGTTATCGCGGTAATCTTATGAAGAACTTCATCATTCATAATCTGCACTAAAATATATAGACACGTATAGAATAAATAAACGACAACGATCATTAATTTGTAAAAAAAAAAAACTTTACATCGCACTTACTATTCGCCATGTTAATATGATAATACAAGGAGAAAGAGGCTCCCACGAATGTCAAAAAAGATGCCTTATCCAAAATTTCGTTGGACAATGCTCCTCTGATGGCAAATTGGAAGTCCGCATCAAATCCAATTTTAGCGTATATCTCCGACAAGTTATCGGACTTTTGAAGACTCTGGTTAAGTTCCGACAACGACAACAGTATGCTTGTTGAATAAAGATATTGCGCGTTCAAACCCCGTGATCCAATTTCACTAAGAATATTACTGAGCATAAGGTGCAAAGTAGTGTCACTCATTATAGTGTTCGTTGCGGTAACATTTAAGGCTTCCGACAAAGAGGCGCTTTCTTGAAGGATGGACGCAGAAGATATCCTGAGATTTTCTCGAGTTAAATTAAATTCGCTGCTAAATGCATTTGATAAACTTGAAGTTCGATTTATGGCTTGAAAGTCTTGGACAGAGAGCGAAGATTCCAACAGTGTAACTAAAACAGGTGGCCACTTCGCATAGTAATCTTGTGCCAGTAATACCTGAGCTATAGGAATAATTAGAGTACGATAAAACTGTAAACGTTCGAGACAACTTTTGAAGGCTGCGTTCCGCTCATTCATCCATCCCATAAGATCCTGATCGACTTTGCCACACCGTTGAATGATAAATTCATTTGCTGCAAGGATCTGTAGGTAAGGGGTAAAAATGGACACCCCGATCTGGGAGCTCGAGGAAAAAACTTCGTTGTATATGACCTGAAGTATTGGTCCCTGAAAAAAATGTGAATAATAGTAAATGAAAAAATAGGTAGACAAATAAAATAAAAGCATTCATAATAATTGAAAATCAAACTTGAAAAACAATAGTTGTCCCAACAAGTATACCTGGATAGATTGTATTGTTTTCTCGTGTTGAGCATGCCACAGTGCACATTCACTGGCTCTCTGGGAAAGAGCAGATTTAAGATTTTCCAATTCCACATCATTTTGAATACCGACCGACTTCAGATTATCAGCACCACTACTAGAACCCGCTTGATCTGACGCTTCGGTTTGCTGATTACGTATTTTAACTTGGTGCTCCCAGGTGTGCTCGAAAGCTGACGTAAACTCTGACAATAAATTTGAAAGTCGTTCTTGATTTTTTTCAATAGGGGCTCTTAATTCGGCTATATAGAGAGGAATGAAAACAGAATGTTTAGATATGCTGAGGTGGTGATATTAAAGAGATTGATCATCATCATTCTTTTGTTACCAATTCTTGAAGTCAATAATCCCAGGTTCTCTTCAACCTCCATCATTTGCTTGTTTCGATCTTCGAATGAATCCTGATGCCAATCTACTAGAGGGTCATAGACAAATGCTTCTAATAATGTGGTCAATATTTCTTTATTTTTCCTCAATACACCAAGAACGATTTCACAGGCAATCCGAAAGACACCCTCGACTCCTGTAACGCCAAGGGCCGCCTCAATATTTTGCGTAAGACGGAAAGGTACAGTTTCAGGAACTTTAAGCTTTTTTCCCTTTTCAAAGCAGATATTGTAATCAATGTGAACGACTTCCCCAAGATCGAAATCTATCATCATGTTATCCAAATGTCGATCCCCCAGTCCAATAACATATCCTATTACTGACATGACAGCCAAGGACCGCGATAGTGATGTCGACTTTTTCCACCAATCCGTCGGACTCGCGCATGAGGACCAAATTTCCTTTTCCAATAGATCACGTGGAGTTTCCGATAACAATTCAAGGAACACGGACCTCAAAACGATGTGGGGCCAATTACGCCTTGAAGTTGTAGGTGCCCATCCTTCCTTTTTCAGAGCCTTTCCGATTTTTTCGAAAAACATGTCGCTAGGTCGTTGCGGTGTGGTGGATGGTTCGTTGTTGTTTTGCAATATCGTGGCGAAATGTTCACGATGCTGCCACTTTTTATAAAGCAAAAACATTTGCGTAGCATTTTCGACCCACTGGATCATCCCCGAATGATCTCCCAAAGGGATGACGGCGTAATTCCGTGCTCGCAGATTACGCTGGCGCGATTGTTTCTCTCGCCTGAACAAGTCATTTGTAATTTGCAGCAACTGCATTATTCTCTCATCCAGGTGAAGATCTTCCAATCCCTTAAAAAGGTATCCGTATTGTTTTCCATCCGAGCCACGAAGAATCAACTTTTTAGGCTTGGTTTTGGTAGGCAGTATGACAACAGCTTCGTCAAATGATTGGATGTACACCGAGTCGTGGTGAGATGGAAGGCCAGGCATGGCTATCTGGGAAGAGTTTATCTCACTCAAGAATGGGCTTATGTCCGCCAACTTCAAAGATCGACTTGATTGTAATTCCTTAGTCAGATGTTTGTGGACCTAACATAAAAATAAAGTACGAGGGTAAATAAATTATCAGGGAATATGGACGAAAACGCGAAGAAAACACCCACCATGCGCAATATCTCCCAACCCTCTTTGTATGTCTCTGGGGAACGTGGAGTCCGCAAGAGTTCAAGCGCATCATGAATGCGATTACCGAAATTATCAAGGAACCATTTTTCATGTGGAGTCGACGCAACCGCAACAGTTTTATTGCATAGACGTTCGATAGAAGAGATGATGGGTTTCATGATAGCGTCGTAGCTCTCCTTCATAATCCGAATCCTTTGGTCCGATGAAAGATTGAGATTATCGTTGATCCTTTCAAATTCGCGTTCAATTTTGTGAAATCGTTTGTTGATGTCAAGTTGCAATCCACTGATCTTATTAAACCAAAGTTCCTCGAATAGCACCGTTATATGTTGCAGCTCTCGGATGACATGCCGAATTTCAGCGATCAAAGCGCCATTAGTGTTATCTAGGCTTTCGGCAATTTTTTGAAGCAACTGTTTGTTTTGCTCGCTAGTTCCAGCGGAGTTTGAGGCCACGACAGTGTGATACACAACAAGCTGCGGCGAATTGGAGGCTATGGCGCATAACAATTTACAAAGATAATGTTGGACGAAAGGATCAGGATGATCTAGTCGTGAAAAAAGTTGAGGAATGATGTTCTCCCAAGATCGAACATCAATATTATCAAATCCCGCCATAAATGATGCCTCTATATGTGATCCGTGTTTCACCAGCAACCTCAATAATCTCAAGCATGCTGTGGTCTTATCCGATTCTTCAACACGTTTGTAATGCACACGCTGGAAACAAAGGATGCAGGTTGAAAGTTGGATCTGATTTGGTAATGAAGATGAAGATGCAAAACACGAACGTACCTCTCCGCACTTTGTGTCCTCTTTACGGCAATTTGCAAACTGTAGAAATTTGAAATAACCATCCACCGAAGATCTATAAGAATCAAAAATTTTCTCTTGTATTTCTTGGAGGGCCGTGGCAATCTCGTTGACGGAATCTTGTGAAACCCACGGTAAAACGGCTTTAAAATCGTTGTTCAAGTCTCCAAGGCCAAACTTTGACCGATGACTAAATTTGCGCAGGAATATTTTGAAAACGCTCTGCGACCACAAGTAGAAACAAAAAGAATGAGTAATGGCTCGGTTGAATAGTTGAAGGTTGAGGTTAACTCCATTTTATTTTAAGAACATTATCTTTACTCTAATAATCGCGTCCCAACCAATCGACTCATCGGCGTTTAATGTTTTCCAATCGTTTGTCAAAATTTCTTGAATGTAGCGACGGAGATTATGCAACGCGCTTGTGGAAATTTTACCGCTACCCAATTCCTCCAACATCTTCCTGCCCCTCTGATAATGATAAGAAGCATACGTGAACCAGGCTTTTCCGCAAGAGCTTTCACCATCAACTGCGCGTGACAGGCATGACTCGGTTAAACCAAGCCTGATGGATTCATCATTGTTCTCGGTCTCAGGCAAACCTCCGTCGGTCGTCGGACCATCAAGGGTAACTCTAATATTGGATAAGACCTCCTTATTGAGTTGCAACTCGGGATTTTGCAACCACTTTGATAGTTTCAAACAAACCATCTTCTTCAGCACATAAGAGTCTGATGACTGGTTTACGGTGTTTTCAATGATACGGGAGTTATCATCACTTAGAAGCGTACAAGCGCGTAATATCGCTTCTTGACGTCTCCCTTGAGCAAACAAGGCTTTGGCATGTTCGAATACGACTTCAGAAGGCATTTCTCGCTTCCAGTCATTGAGAATGGTAAAGGCATTATTAAATGCCAAGCATTTCCTCGATACTTTGGCCAAAAAGAATTTAAACGCATCAAGCTGACTCGGTGACAATAAACCAATCGAATCTTTGGAATTCAAATTTTCAACAGCAGTATTTAATGAATTCCAAATCGCCAAATCGTCAACAAAGGTATCGGCGAAAGAAATTTGTTGATTAAAAGCAACATAATCCAGGAATTCTGTCAGAAAGCATTGAATACTTGAAGAATCAGATTTAATTGCAACTTCCTTTACCAATAAAGGAATATTATTTACATGAAACGAAGAATCGATTACTTTCTTTAAAAATGACAATAAGGATTGACGCTCTGAATTTGCCAAATCCGAGGATTCGCCAGCAGTTTGACTCAGACTCTCACGGAAATTGAAAAAGGATGAGACAAGGTCTGCGCCGCGATGATAAACGTAATTTTGTGTTATTTTCATTGGGGCATCTTTGATTAATTCCCATGCGTTAAACTTATCATCGTCATGATATTTTTCAAGTGCCATTAGGTAATGAGTATTCCATTGCAACAGTGGATCAAAAATCAAATCGATTGCGTCGTGTGAACTTAGCCAACTCGATAGTGAATGCCAATTCTCCGTTTTGCAATAACCATCGATTATCTGAAACATGAACCAGGCTGGATTAAATGACTATTTTTTTTTTTTTTTTAAAGAAAGTATTCTCCACAGATAAATGACGACCTACTTGAGAATGTAAAAACTTGGTGTGTGGATAGGACGTGTGCATCTCGGCACCGTTTTCAACAAGGAAATCGATTCCTTCTTTTGTCGCAAGTTCATACTTCAATTCTGCAAAGAATCGTGAACCGGTCATCCACGAGAAATATTCTGGACTTGAAATCAACTTGTCCCGTTGTAGCAATGTACCTAATTTTACAGTATCATGACATTTAATTAATCGAATTGCAATATCACCAACATAAGCATCCACTTAAATCAGCCGAACGCACGAATTGTCTGTGGTGATGATTCTACTCTTTCGGAGGTTGAAGGTGGTTCGGAATCAGGAACTGAAGGTTCTTGTTTGTCATTAATCGATGAAATACGTTTTAACCAAGCCAACAAGCCGATTATATTATCAGCTGCATTTAATTTTTGAAGGCACTGGACTGAAAAAAGCAGAATGAATAAGAAATCCCTTTGAAATAAAGCTATCATCATGGAAGTAGAATCGAGCATCGATAATCACCAACATCAATCACGATTTGTTCAAAGTCTACAAAAAACGCCGTTTTATTTTTCACCAGACCCTGCTTTAAGGCGGCCACACATTCGACTAGGGTCTATATAATGGATGCTTCGTGAAAAAGGGAACGAAATGAAATGGCACAGTACAAGAGAAGTACCTGATAACCGTGCCTAGCGGCCAAGGCATAATCGCCGGAAATCATTGCTCCTTTGACAATGCTCGTCCTGATTCGAGAAAACCAATCATCGCAAACTTTACGATTCGCCCGAAAGAAAACGATACTGGCTTTGGGAGCTTGAGGTAATATTCCAAGTGAAGTCCCGACGGTGGCATTGTATATCTGAAGTTCTAGGCGATCAAAAATATTTAAAATTTCGCGAAGCTGCGATATATTCGACAGGCTAAAAGAATATGTGTACGTCGAATTGGTAAGATAATGAGAGTCGCGTTTGCAAGCGTGTCTTTTTCTCACATCAATTACCTGTCGTTTAAAACATTGGTAGGCATATCGCGTCCAACAAATATCGTCCAATCTTGCGCTAATAAATCGTTTAATCTCTTTTCAAAGACATCGAATGTCTAGAAACAAAGAAATTTTTTCATCAATCGGAATGTGTCTTTTTCGAACTGTCATATTTAAACTTTTTTTTTTCGACAAATTTCGTATACCTGCTTTGGCCCTCCGAAGGGAGTCCGTAATCTGGACAGCACACAATAACGAGCCACTTCCCATACAGTCCAGAATACGAGCAAGTCGTCGGAATTTGCGGTAACCGTGGAGATATCGCCTGGTAGATGGGCTAATTTCAAATTTTATTACCATCACATATGCATATATGCTATTTTGTTAAACCATAACCGCAAACTTATTAAAAAATATGTAATACCGGGATCTCGACGTTCCTCTTCCGTCGACCTGTTCCTGTCGAACATTTCAATACCCTGGCAAGAAAAGAATAGGCGGCATCGCCACTGACTCTTTTCGCTCGTGTCATAAATGTGGTTGTCTGGTTCATCTTGAGCAGACAAGAACTCTTCCATTCCAAGATTTTTCATCGCAATTTGAAAGTGCTGTGGCCCGAAATTCCCAGAGTGAGGGGTTGAATACACATCTTCCTAGAAAAACCTTTAATCATTTAGTTTGAACTCATTTTAATATCCTAATGTATCGACGTAGAAATATGAATGAATAATTTGTGAAACGAGATTCGCACTTTGAAATTTTTAACAAATGGATCTGTCATACGGTTGAAACGGAAGGTGAAGTAAAAAGGGTTCATGCCAAATATCAACCGCGAAAATTCGGATCGAATCTTGGCATTGGTATCGCTCAATCTGAAAAAGTAAAGGTACGGTAAATTTTTTCATTCCGAGGAAAATCCGATTCTACGATAAATGGTCCGTACCTATCAATTATTCTCGAAAACACCCTCTCCTGCAAGCGCAAAGTTCCGAAGACATCAAAAAAACAACCAATTATTTTAGGTATTTGCAATCGAATATTGACATTCTTGACAATTCCTAATATGCATTCACGTTCCCTCAGCAAAATTCGTCAATGTAAAAATGTAAAACGAGAAGCATACAAAATCGATCATCACCTGATATATCGGCAAGGACGAAAATTATTTGACCGATCTCTTTCTGAATTTCGGCTTTAGATTCAATTGAAGAAAACGGATGACACTTGAAAAAGATCAAAATATCTCGCGTCCATTCGAGAGTCAATGTCTGAGAGTTTAATGATAGTTTCCTCTGATCTTGTAGGAGTGCCGACATGATCGTGACTGTGGCATAAAATTCGGAAGACGCTAAATTTTCGTTCTCCGAGTTGATAACAAAATAATCTTTGCTGAATAATAATTGAATAAAATAAAATAAAATAAAATAAAATAAATTACATTTAAAAGACCATCAATAAAGATTTCGCGATCATTCCAGCATTATAAATCACCTTTTGGAGATCCTGCGTAACGTATTCAAAAGAGAGTACATGATCATGCCATCGAAATAGTCGTGTTCAACTATCCAATCAAGAATCACGTAAAGGATCCAAAACACCTCTGCGGCATTATTCCACGAACAAGCTAATTCAGAAAGAACCTCAATATCAAAAGTGAATATTAACATTGCAGACCTCACATCAAGGAGGTGACTCTTCGATTGATAATCCAACACCTTTAATGATGACTGTAAATTTTCGAGGAGTGGAAGAAGGTTTTGATCCCTCTGAACGATTCGATTAATTAAAATGTTTTTTTTTTGAGGATAGACGTCTGTAATGTCCGATGAAAACAATATAAAAGTCATCGTGAGACCAATTTCGGAGGTTATTTGGCGAATCAAAGTGGACCCTTCTCTCTCGGGTGACGAGCCGAGTAATAAACGAATCAAATCCTTAATATCGGAATGCAACCGCGAATTAAATGGATAAATCCAACGTAGCTTCATCAATGATGAATCTGGGTTCAGAAGAATGGGTATAACGTCGGGATGAATATGCGGAAACCAGTGAACAAGAACCTATATGATAGATGATGCATGAGATTTGCAGCGCCAATCGTATGCTTCCGACTAAAAAGGTCAAAAGAATACCTGAAGAAAACAATCAAACCATTCCTCAAAAACCGAGGCCGAACATTCTTTATTAAACCCATTTTGCACTTGAAGCAGCCAAAATTTGGTTGCCAAAACTTGATTTGGAACAAAGAATTCCTTTCTCGGAATACTTAAAGTCAGGATCGTCTGATTGCCTATGAAAAATGCAGAAAAGAAATACATTAAACAAGAGTGGCATGAAAATACATGAATGATCATGGGCGTAAATTAATACCTTTTTCAAACCACTCGGAGTCCATATATATTTCCGCAATCGCAAATATGAATTTTATTACGAATAAACGCAAACGATCAAACGGATGGTGAATGCTATGATCATTGGTGGCTGGCGCATCTTCCGTCTTTTGCGACAGAACCGGGACAATGGCAGCTGCCATCGCCTGAAAACAACTTGATTCGTAAAACGCACGCACCGTCAACCAACTATTTCTACGAAAGTGCTCAGCATAAAATTTACAGGCCATGATAATGAATACCTTAAGAGTACTTTTAAGTTAGCTATAATTTCTTCTTCGCTTTTAATCTTTTTATTGACTACATGTAGTCCATCTTGAGATACCGTTACACCAGAATGTTCTCCCATGTCAACCAAGAAGTTGTTCATCAGATCATATGCAAAGTTTAGATGCTGCGACCAGTAACGACCCAGCTTTTTGAATGAATCTACACAAGATAAATACATGGATTCAATAATTAGACATTAAAGAAATCGAAAGATACTCGAAAAATATACCAGAAATTTGTGAGTGCAAATCTAAACCAGGTGTATCGATATACCACCCAGCCAATAGGTCAATTATGTCCTGTATATTGAATTGGTTACGAAAGAACCCAGAAAGAAATCCTTCGGCGAAATAATTAGATCATACTTTACTTGAAAACGATCTTCAAACTCATCCGAGTAATTCTCTGCTATTTTATCCAGGACTTCGAGAACACCGGGAAAGCAATCAGGGCTATCCATCGAATCGAGTAAGCTTTCCAAATCGTGAAGAAGACCGGGAATGTACGGTTGACAATATTGAGAGGACACGCTAACAAAGTTACGAGAAAAAATCTTCACATATTGAAGGCGGACGAAATTTTAAATTTAAAAAAAGATCAAAGCCAAAAGTCGAGACACTGCGAAACGGCCATCTTCCACATACCTCTCTCAACGAGGCCAACAACCAAACCTTTCTCTCTTTCTCTTTTGATCCTGTTCCTAGCATATGCAATCTATCGAACACCCAACGAAAGTACAAGTTTATTTCATTATTCATAATTATGGCAGTTTGGGCCAAACATTTCGCCACGGCGGTTTTAAAAGTGGCTGGTGCCCTAGGAAAGAGCTTCACCCGTTAATGATCCTGGTAAGACTGATGAACCACGAAAAATACCAACACTACCGAAGATCTTCAAACAACACATCAAGGCCCTGCGAGTTTTCGGATCCTCTTGTCACCGCTTCGAAAATCTGCGATTTCTCCCAGGGGGTACACTGTTCTGCAAGTAAGTTAACAAGCTGATTGGCTTGTGCAGTCCGTCTGGAATATACCGACTCATTCTCGTCGCGTATCCGAGAAAGCAGCTGGTTTACGCGAGAAAGTTTTGCCGAATCTGCGTTTCAAGGAAATCTTAGCGTTTCATAAAAAAGAAAAGAGCATTGAGCATTTGCTCACCCCTATGTTCTTGGTTGAAGTGCTGTTGAACGTATGGTGGCGTTTGATGCGGACGATGCTGATATGAAGAACGCCTTCCATAGCGATTTCGTGATCCACTCATTTTTTTTTTTCCTTTTTCCTCTCCTCGCCTCTATGAATAAGCGATCTTGATTATCGATTCCTGCAATTATTAACCGTGAACACGTGATCAAATGATCTGCGTGCAAACGGTCTCAGATATAAAAATGCGGAGATTTTTTTTTTTATCGGTCAATTAAAAGATGATGTTATTAAAGAACCTGAGATTTTCGTGTGCGCGAATTGTTCCTGTAGGGTTGTTTCACTTCGTTTTGCTTCATTATTTAGGCAGAGAGATGCATTGCTTCAACACCTCAACGACATAAATTCAATCCAACCCAACTAACTTGAAATTTTGAAGGTGACCCGTTTGCATATACGCCAACTAAGTATTGCATCACCTCGGATGGTAAGTTAATTTTCGCGCTAGCGGCGAAATATGTGCGTACGACGCAAATCACGTGAACGGGCCTACTGAGCTAAATATCGTATGCATAAAAGATAATCACTCGATTCATTTTTCTTCCCACCCATTTTGGAAACCATGTCTGCCCAGCAAAAATACAGAATTGAAAAGGACACCATCGGTGAAATTGAAGTTCCCGCGGACCGTTATTGGGGTGCTCAAACGCAAAGGCATATTACAATAATCTTTTCAATGCTAATGCTAATTTACGGTGTCAAGGTCGATGGGTAATCAAGTAGCATATTTTAGGTCTCTGCAAAATTTTGACATCGGCGGGTCGACAGAACGCATGCCTGAGCCTTTGATAAAGGCATTCGGTGTGCTGAAAAAAGCGGCTGCCACGGTCAATATTAACTATGGTCTTGATCCAAAAATAGGTAAGACCATCATCGAGGCCGCTGATGAGGTATTTAAAGACACCAGAATGCAGTAAATTAAAGAATTCGCAATTATCATGAAAACGCATTGAGGCATTATCGTTTGAACAGGTAATTGAAGGAAAGCTTTTAGATCACTTTCCGCTGGTGGTGTGGCAGACCGGTTCCGGGACGCAGACCAACATGAACGTCAACGAGGTAAAGTTGGAAGGTATCGGTGATCGGAAGGTCGACAACTTACATATCATTTATCAATAATAGGTAATCGCGAATCGTGCCATTGAAATGTTAGGCGGCCAGCTCGGTAGCAAAAATCCCGTTCACCCTAACGACCACGTAAACATGAGTCAGTCATCCAACGATACGTAAGTAACTCTCGATTCACTTTATTATTCACAATTTTCAACTTTGACATTAAATGTGAGTTCTTCATACAAAAAATTACTCTAGCTTTCCAACCGCAATGCACATATCCGCTTCGGTCGAGATCAACAATAAACTTATTCCGGCCTTAACAAATTTGCGTAACGCTCTCGCCGAAAAATCCGAAGCTTTTGCGAATATAATCAAGATCGGTAGGACGCACTTGCAAGTATGATGATTTCTCGCTTTACGAATTATGAGAAATCGACGGGAGATGGACCCCGATTGAAATATTTCTGGTAATATTAGGATGCGACACCGCTCACTCTCGGAAACGAGTTTTCTGGCTACACTCAACAATTGACTTTCGGAATTGAACGCATCCAAGGAACGCTACCGAGACTATATAATCTCGCACAAGGCGGGACAGCAGTTGGCACTGTAGATAACCCAACCTTTTATTTATTTTTAATTTATGGCAATTACGCTGCTCCATTGACGTAACTTTGAAATCATGTTAGGGTCTAAACACGAAACCAGGATTTGATGTCAATGTCGCCGATGAGATCTCCAAGATTACCGGGTTGCCATTCAAGACTGCTCCAAACAAAGTTGGTCAAAATTATAAATTTTGATATTTTCCTTCGTATCCAGACGTTCTGATTGATTCTTCTGTAAAGTTTGAAGCGCTGGCAGCGCATGACGTGATAGTTGAAGTTAGCGGTGCCCTTAATACTGTCGCCGTTTCTTTAATGAAAATAGCCAATGATATACGTTTCCTTGGTTGGTTTTGAGTACTTTGAGAAAATTGCATTTTTTCCCAAAACATATTAGTTACAGTGCACGTCTACCACTTTTAGGCTCCGGACCTCGATGTGGTTTGGGTGAACTCTCCCTACCCGAAAATGAGCCTGGTTCTTCTATCATGCCGGGAAAGGTCAACCCAACTCAATGCGAAGCCGTAACAATGGTTGCGGCCCAAGTAATGGGGAACAACACCACCATCTCTATAGCCGGATCAAACGGTCATTTTGAGGTTCGTGGCTAATGCGAAACTCCTTGATCCCTTATTATTGTATTATTAATAAGGTTAACTAATCATCAATTATAGTTAAATGTTTTTAAACCTGTTTTAATAAAAAATCTGTTGCATTCAGTCCGTATCCTGGCAGATGCCAGTGAATCTTTCAGAAAGAATTGTGTTGTGGGAATAAAAGCTAATGAAAAGAGGGTGAGGTTCTTTTTCTTTTTCGTTTTCATTTTCGAATTGACGGAGAAGCAAACGGTTGATCCAAATAATTTTTTATAGATTAATGAAATTATGAATCAGAGTTTGATGCTTGTGACAGCGTTGAACCCACATATTGGTAAATAATTATCACTTTTCGTATGCAACTTGCGCGATGATCTTTAAGCCGAGTTTTCTTAAAATTCTTCAAAACAGGGTATGACAAAGCAGCGGCTGTTGCCAAGAATGCACACAAAAACGATTTAACAGTATGCCATTTTAATTTTTCCCCCTTGTTTCTTTCTTTCTTTCTTTCTTTTTTTTTTTTTTTGAATCATGATGAAAATTATATTTGTAACGTTGCGTTCTAAATCACATAACAGCTTAAAGAATCCGCTCTTCAGCTGGGTGTGCTTAATGAGGAGCAGTTTAATGAATGGGTCAAGCCAGAAAAAATGCTTGGTAAAGTTGTAAATTAATGCGTGCTGTTCTCATCGGTAATTGTTGTTCTTTTGAGTCAACCGAATTCTTATTTCAGGTCCCAAATAATCCCGGAGATTTTATCACAACGCATGTTAATTTATAACGACGCCGGTGCATGAACAATAACTATGATATCCTGAAGAGAAAAGTTCCGATATAAATTTTACAATTAACAATCGTCACGCCAGCTTTGCAATACTGCTATTCTGCTAAAATAAAAATAACGGGATCAAATTGTTTTCATTTTGTTATAAATAAAAATAAAAATGCAGAATTGCGCGAAAGTTAGTTTACTTGCTAATTTTATGTACGTGTGGCTGAGCCGGAGCTTTTGTTTGATTATTTCAAATAATAAGTCAAATCGCACAATCTTTCCGGTACGTACATGTAAATATGAAATGTTTCTCAAGGAAAATATTTACATGCGTATATTAAATTGCTCAAAAGTCAACTATACGTATACTGTAGGTACTTGCTAAATTAAAATATCACGCGAATTTTTTAATTTGTATACCATTTTATTGGAAAAGAAATTAAAAAAACGTGATTAAACAAATAAAACACCCATCTTTTATTTGACAATCTACGGCATTTAAAAATCAAAAGTAATTCGGTTAAAAGTGAAATTAAATATTGTATTAAGTAAAACGCGCGTATTTACTAAAAAATATCGAAAATCCAAGATGATCCGATACTTTCAACGAACACAGGTCGAAGCATATTAACAATTATGAATTATGACTCATGAAATACGTGTTGACCTTCTTTAGTGTAGCGCGTGTAGGATTGGCCTATGTGTCAGAAAACGAATACAGTGAGAAGAGGAGATATGAGATTTACATTTCTTTGATGTGCACGCATCATGTTGCAATGTAATGTATATATGTTACCTTGACTCTAAATGAAGTAATAAGCAAAAGTCTTTTTTGTATGAGGCCTTTTGTCACCACTGAGATTCGATTGTGCAAGAAATAAATTTAAAAATATGCATCAGAGACACAACGCCTGATCAATGAAAATAAAATAAAAAAGGGGAACATCCACCTTTATGATCAATTCCACCTTTTATGAAATTTCCTATACCCATCATAAAATGGACATATGCACTATAAGTTCTCACTTTAACTTCTTAACAAACTTATCACACGGAACTTTACCTTCGTCATCAAAATATTTCACCAATACAGCCAACCCGATGCCGACGCTTCTGTCAATTCCCTGTTTACAATGGATCAGAATTCTCTTCTTTTCCTCTAGAGGCTTCCCGACAAATTCCAAAGCAATTGGAATGCTTGCGAATAATTCATTTTGACCTTTTTTGCCCTCTGGAATTGAAAGTCGAAGATAATTGTTGCCATGAGGTGACGGGGGAATGGGTTCGGAATAAGAGTAGGGTTCCGGCGTGCAATTTATGATGCAATCAAAATTTTCCCAGCATGTCAACGGATTCGCTATTATAATATATTGATGTCAAATATCAATGAACAGGCGTTCAACTCAAACTTGTCAATAAAGGAAAACATACCACTTTTGTAATTTCCTATGGCGACATTTGTATTCCCAATGAAATTAAAAGGATGTGGGATGAGTTCAACACTTGAAAGTAATAATTCAGAATTTGACGCCTTGTGCCCATCCACAATTTCCTTCACTTTTCTTTCACACTCCATTGGATCATTCGTGTCCAATATTACTTCTCGATGTTTCCAAAACAGTGATGGCGTCAATCCCTAAAGAGTATTATTATTTGCTAATGGTCAGATACCCTTTGATCACAAGTAATGGGGTATGAGCGTTACCATTGCCCACATTTCGTGGTCATCCGCTGAACCTTGAACGTAAACATATCCTTGCCTTCTTTCCGATCCCATATCCACCATCTGTGAAGCGCTTAAACAGATTACCGGAAAAAATGGCATCGATGAGTAATTCGGAAGATCGTGCATGAATACATTTGACGATGGTGTGAACCATAGTGGTCTCAGCGGTTTTTTTAGTCTGCCCGACAGAGAACTGATGTCAAATCCAGAAGTCTATGAAATAAAACAAGAAGTCTCATGTTGATACCATGAATCCGAATATTTTGGGTATGGTGAAGAATCACTTACGATAAGATCTCGCGCGAATCTTTGTATTAATGAGATAATTTGAGAACGCTCGGAATTGGATATCACGGAAGAGAGTGAATGAAATTCGGTATCCCACTCATCTAATTCTTCCTGCAACAAAGAAAATTCCGACTTCGAAATCACACGAGCATCGTTGTTCTTTGAATCTCGATATTCTTTGATGGCAAGATTTATCGTGCAACACCATATTGGAATGGTTTTTGACAATGAGTCGGGTAAACGCTTTCCGCGGCGCGTTGAATCAACAATTATACACCTGGCGTTTAATTGGAAAGATTCATAAAATGCATAATAAAATGTATACACAGTATAACTGCCGTAGTGAGTGTATTATCGGATGATTAATGTAACCCACCCACGGTGTTTCATAATAACGTCCAAAAGATGAGCATTCAGTCTACGCATATTAAATGCCCAATTTCCCGTGTGCCCGTCAGTCGATTTGAAATATACACTTTGGGCACATAACTTTGTCTTTTCCGTTTAATTAAAAGATCAGGTTATTAAATATAAATACGCATATGTACAGATTGATCACATTGCATTGAAAATTCAATTCAACTGTATACGTAATTACCTCTTGAGGATCGATATACCAGGTGCCGCAACGCTCGTTCGCTTGAAAGTGACAAAGGTTTTATTTCCTCTCGAAGTAAAAGCTTCTCAGAAAGACAGCCGGATAATCCACGTACCTACGACCGGTAAATATGGTAACATATTTGAAACGTTACTGACAAATTTGGAATCTTCGTAGATTGATTTCAGTCTATTATATCTTTGATAAAAAGACATCTCATCAGACTATTGTAAAATGATCGTGAAAAGAAGTTAAAGGCAAAACAAACGAAACATACATGTTCTTGGAATCTTTGTGAATCTGTTCACTATCATAATGAAAGCCAGCTCGAGTCGCCCGACTATCCGCATCATGATTAAGGTAATTTTGCGAGAATATTATAGAGGACAACGAAATATCCGAGGAATTGTTTTGAGGCATGATGAAGAGGGAAAGAATGGTCTTATAGTAGTAGGTATGACAAACAATCGTCATTTGTAGATTAAGAATACACATCTTTCTTGGTGAACTGCAGTATGTATAAAATAATTTTACACTGGTAATAATACTGTAAGAAGGATATCGGACAACTTTAATTAAAGCCTTTCTTTGATCATTCGCTTTGAAGATAGTAAAACTTTTACATCGCATCATAAACAATTTAAGATCAGTTGATGCATGAAAATTCTTTCACAAGTACTGTATATCTGCTATGATTTTTTTCAACTTCCGTGTTTTGTTTGATTCCAAACATATAAAATATTGTACCCGAGAGGGCGGTGTATATCAATAAGTGGACTTAGATTAACTGGAAAATTTTGTCGCACAGTAGTCATTTAAATTTTGAAAAGTACGCGGAAAAAACGTGATAATAATAATTTGCAAGAGTAATTACGAACGCAGTATACTTCGGTTTAAAAGTTCGAGCAGCATAAATGAATAATGTTTACAAAAAGTTTTCAAAAAAAAAAAAAAAAAACTCCAGTATGAGACTGTCACCTCACGATTCTATTAGGTGTTACCGTCCTGATGCTGGAATTGGATGTCATTGCGAAAGGAGTTCGCGTTTGTGAAAAAGACGCTAATAAACGAATCAAAAAAAAAAAAAAAAAAAATTTTTTTTAAAATATAAGCAAGACGATAAACTAGACGATAAACAAGAGTGGATGTAATTTGTTACCTTTTGATTGGAACGTACTATTTGTATCGCTTCCATCAACCATTTTTCTGCCACTGCCCCCTAAACAAGAGTTAAAGGGAGTTGGTTCTCTTATGGCCGAATAATCTTGCGAGGGGATTTGTTGCTGTGTTTTGTTATTTTCATTATATATTTCGCGAGTGTTTTCTTTAAGATCATTAATTAATACGGTCGTAACCAGATTGTACGTATACCAAGAGATTGCTATCATTTACCATTGCTTGCGTTCCATGTTGGT
>CAJVPT010001253.1:0-22414 GCA_910592055.1 Acaulospora colombiana
ATAATAGTTTAGCTGTAGTATGTATTATGCTGCTCGAATGAAAATATACTTTTGTCTTCATTTGATTAATAAACTGAGGATCTAGCCTGGCTACGGGTACTCAAAAAAAAAAAATAAATATTTTAATAATAATGTGAAACTATTTTATTACAATTTAAAACATTTGAAATTCTCTGGAGTTTATATATAAATCTCTACTCCGGAGACTTCTAATCACAATAGAGTGACTCTAGAGTTTTATGCCTGAAAATCTTCAAAGATTTTTGCCAAAAAATTTTTTTGATGTTATTTACTTCCAAAAGGTACATTTTGCCTTTGTATTGGTTAGTTTTGTTTCATATAGTTTCATTATTTCAATACCTTGTTCCTGCATTTCTTTTATAAGACTATACTGGTTTATACTATCAGTAATACCTTTGATATTGTATGTTCCTATTCTAATTACTCTTTTCTGTATATTTTTTTCTTTTATTTTTTTTACCTATTGGTTTTCTCTGTTTCTCTCTAGAAATTTATCTTTTTTTATTTGCAGAAAAGTATCAAGATCTTGATTATTCTGCTGCTACCTACTATTGTTCTTCTTTATTTATTATAATTTACCCTTGTTTTATATTTTTGATTTGAGAATGGCAGGCTGATATTTCTTCTCTTTTTGTAATTGGACTAGTGCACCCTTTTTAGAAATGGTTAGCTCTCCTTTTGAGTAGGCCTTTCTCTAGTTTGTCTAGTTATTTACTAAGCCTTTTTAATATTTTACTTAACTGAATTACCTTTAACTCTTGTTTTGTGGTTGATCTTAGGCTTTTTGTTTTCCATTTTGTTGTTTGCCTTTAACATCACCTAGTATCCAAAGCTTCATTATCTGTTTCTGAAAAATATTGCAAAGTCTGATGTGAGATATGATTTACTTCCTGGTGTCTTCACTTCCCTAATGGCTCCTTATTGCTATTAGTTACTAGTGATATAGACCTTATTATACTTCTTCTATTTTCTGGCTGACTATTATTTCTTCTGGGTCTTATTGCTGATGTAACTTTTTTATTAGTTACCATGATATCTTCATTGTTTTTTCTATCTTTACTTGCTCTATATTGGCTTTTGCAATCTTGTTTTCTTGTTTTTTTAATCATTATATGTGCATTACATGACCTAGTCAGATTGACTGATATCTTGTGATGATAATGATTTTTTGCACTTCATCCTAGCCCTTAATTATCGATCTTTATTTGATACTGAAGTGTCTCCCTTAGATTTTTTTCATTCTTAAAGTACACTATTGCATAGTTTTTTGATATCAAAGTGATCTTGTTTTTTGATATATTAAAGGTACTAGTCTTCATATAGTTTAAGGTTTTTTCTATAGATTTTGTAGATAATCTATCAACTTCATAAAGTCTTAAGAAGTATTTCTTTCTCTCTTTTAGAATCTAAGTAATTTTTTGATCATCTTGTTTCTTATGAACTATCACGGATTATACTTAATTAGATTTTATCTTGATCATCTATTCCTTATCCAAGTTGATATATTTTTGATAAGCATAAAGGTGAACTTTGAACTATTTTTGATAGAAAGATGCTTTATATTCGTGAATATTAATAATCTCTCCAAATTCTTCTATTGTTTGTTTAATCACATGTTTAACAAGCTTGTAATCTGTATATATCATAATAATATATTTTGATCTATTTTTGACTAATGAAAAGCTTTCTGACTTGATAAGCTTTTTATTCTAAGCATATCTTTGGAAGGCTAGTTATGTGCTCATATCTTTGTCTATTCTTCTAAGTATAAAGTTCACAGCTTCTTTTTTGTTAACAGTCTCCAGATATCTTACTACATTTTTTTTTTCATCAAAACCAAATATAATTTAATAGTTATCATTAATAAATTCAGTTTTGAAGGAATTAATTTTCTTAAGTATTTTTAAAGCTCCTTTGAAATATGTATTTCCCTTTTTCCTATTTTCTTCTAGCAATATAGCCTGAAGTATCCTCACCTTGATTGATTCCTGTTGTTTTATAAAGAATAAATTTACAATTGTTCCCTAAATCCTGTTTTTTGTATTATAAGACATGCTATCTATAATATAGTTTCCCTGCACTATTTCTTTTAACACTTCTGTTTCTATTTGTTTCACTACTGCTCTATCCTCTATTATAAGTTCCTTAATGGAGTGCACTTCTTCAAATTCTATGGAGGTTAGTTGAACTTTTATTGGGATACTTTTTATCATAGTAATTTCAACTTGATTAAAGCTTAATGCCTATATTATTAACTTGCTTATTAACATATTATACATTTTTTCTTCTAATATAAGTGCTTCCAAATCTTCTTTTTACCCTACCTCTTTTTTCAGAGAGTGAGGATATATTGCCACAGTATATATTTTTTTGCCAGTACTAATGGATCTATTCTTAATAGATTGACAATAATATTATCTAGTATTGAGGAAACATGTATTGACTCAATAGGAATGTGGGGTTGATTGGTTACTATTAATTTTAACTTATATTGTATTATTCTTGTTTCCTAAAATACTTGCTAAGGATCTTGTTAAGAAGTTATCTTTTTCAATACTTTTAATAGCTCCTTTTCCCTTCTCTCTAGGATCCTGATTATTGTTTGTTCTTTTATTGATATGTTGTTACATGATATACAAAAAATTAATATATATTATTATATACAGTATATATATCTTTTTGAGTTTCTTTTTAATCATGTGATTAAATAAATACTATTATATATTATTTTTTTATTTGACATATATGGCAATAAGTTGCTATATTGATATTAAGAAGTCTATAATACCTGACTTCTATATGTTTACATATTCAGTATTTGTTTATTAATATGTAACTGGCTGTGATCAACTGTTGATCTTGCTTTAGATAACATGTGATAGTTAATTACATATATTCTAGTTTGTTAATCTATTACATTCTACTGTTTTATTATAAATTGATTAACTTGCTTTGATATATGTCAAGCAGAAGAAAATTAACATATTTATATTTGCATGATGTGAATTAGTTAATCTGGAGTTATTATGTTATTGTGATCTTTTAGCTGTTTGATCAAAGAGACTTGGACATTCTCCTAGGTTTCAATTAGCTGTGAGGTTGTGCTGATTTATTGATATAATCTATTGCTTTAGAGACTTCTCTTAGTATTCAAAAAGGTGTTAATTTGCACTAACCTAGTTAAGAGCTTTATAAAGTTGAGGTTGAATATCAAGAAGCCTACTGTGAATCAGCTTGTTTTTACTTTTTCTCCTTTCTAAAAGCAAAAATGATCTAAGAATATTTGTCTTTTAAGCTAAGCAAAACTTTTTTTCTATTGTTGTAAAGTAGATTTTTGTTACTTAGAAGTGTTTGATTATATCCTCTGAGACTTGTTCTTGTGTAAAAAAGTTTTTACATATTTTTCAAGAAAATTATAAAAAAAAAGAAATTTTTTGAAAAAATTTGAATCAGCAAAAAAAGTTTTTTTTAGAAGAAGTTTTAGCTATAGGATATATCATGCTACTCAAATAAGTATATATAATAGATATCAAAATTGATATATAATTTAGCTATAAAATCATATAGGCAAATAAAAGTCACAGTTACCTCTATTTTAATATTTTTAAGGTTCCACTTTTTTTTTGTTTACTCCTTTGACTATTAGCTAAACATGAGAAAAAAAAATTATTGATTCAATATGATATGTTTTCATATTGAACTAATTGTTGCAGACAAAAGAAAAATTTTTACATATAGCAAAAATATAAATGTCAAACAAGTTACAAAAAAAATAAGATGTTCCTTCTCAAGAAAAGAAGGTTTATTGCCAGATATTAGAAGATCAAGAAAACAGAAAATCATTGATATTCCAGAAGAAAACCTATTCTCTTCAATGAAAAAAAAGAAGTATTTGTGTAAAAAATCCTCAAGAAGCATTGTGAGTCATTAAAAGATATTATTAATAGTTTAAAGTTTAATTGCAGCTTAACAACTGTTATCAGAATATTATACAATGCAGAAATTTATTTCTATATAGCAGTAAAAAAGCCATTTATATCAAGGCTAATGCAATTGCATGAAAAGAATAGTGTAAAAAAAACAAGATTAAAGATGTGTATAATTGGTGACATGTTATTTTTTTGGATGAAGTTAATATAAAAATTGGAAAATAGTTTCACAAAATTAGAGTATAACATCACAATGATAAGAGATATAATTTTAAATGTTTGACATCAACTTTTAAAAGTGATAAATATTCATTAATAATCTGGAGATGTTTTGTGAAGAAGACAAAAGATCCATTAGTATTTTTTGATAAATATAAAGAAAAGAAGAAAAAAATCAAGACTGAAACTTATTTAAAGGTTTTAGAAGATAAATTTATATTATTTTTTGATGCAGCACATCTATTATTGAATCCTTATTTAGAGTTTCAGTATAACAATATATTGCTCCACACAACAAAGAGTATTGCAAATTGGTTCATGAAAGAAAAAATTAAACCAATGGTTTGACCAGCTTTATTTACTAATCTTAACCCTATAGAAAACATTTGAAAACTATTGAAGGACAATATCCAAAAATGTATAAAGAAACTCTTTCCGCTGATTTTCTGACCACACACAAAAAAAATGTTTACAAGAAGTTTTTATATTTTCTTGCTAATAAAGTCTTAATACTTTCCTTAAAACAACTTGAAGTATAACTTCAAGAGTCACTTCTACCCTTCCCCTATTGTTTACAAACCTCTTCACTCAAAAACTTGACTCCTAGTAACCAAGAAAAGTCAAGCAATACCTTTGATACCAATGGCAAGAAAGTTCCCAAAGGAAGAAGAACTGACTGTGAAGTACCTGAAGGCCTATTTAATCTTTGAAGCGAAAGGTATATAGAGGTTTTTGATAACAGAAGGACTTATTTTTCCCCTTTTAGTCACTTGTGGGCCTCTTAGAGCTATCACTTTCATGGTTTTCTGGGGAATTTTGCCTACCTTAGTTTGACCTTGAATTTTTGATAGCACAAATCCTTACCAAAGGTAATTGGCTGACACAAAACATGTTAGTTTTTGGAATGTAAACAAGCTCCTATTGGTCATATTCACGTGTTCCGATGATATCATTGGTAATTGGAAAGAAGGTTCTGGAAACATTTGCCCTTAAAAAAGTTCAAGTCCCTCAATGAAAACTTCTATGACACCAAAAGATCAAGCGATAGGTAATGTGGATTGCAAACTCCTATCTCTTACCTAAGTTCCTCAAGTGGTGACAAAGCTTTAATGAAAAAAAGCTGAGGTCTAAATACTTTCCTTGAGATATCCCAATCTGATGCTCACTTAAATGAAAGATCAGTTGGATTGACTCGTTCGATGCCACAGGTGGTGAAAAAAAAGATTTCTTTCGAGGTTCAAGTAAAGCAAGAAGACTATCCCAATCAGACAGATCCCTTTTGAGAAGAGATTGTTTTTATTTTTGGATTTTTTTTGATGGACCTTGAATTGTCTCCTTTCCTCAATTCTTTTTTCACCTTTCCCTTTTTTAACTTAGCAATTCATTGGTTTTCGGGCAATCTATAGTGACAAACTATTGGCAATGATCCTAATAAATAGAGGTTATTACCAATCTATTAAGGGAATGAAATATTGTTCCTAAAATCTGACTTAGAGTACTTTTGTATGAAGATGAGTTAGTTACTTTGTGAAAGTCTGTAAAATATTGTAAATTTATTTCAATTTTTCAATAAAGACATGTCATTGTGGCATGATTGTGGGTTAAAAAAAAAAAAAAAAAAAATTATTCAAAACAAACTTAGAACAATTAAAAAAATTCTTAGTAACTTAATTAAAAGAATTAAAAATCTTGAACAATATTGCTTTATCAATATAAATGATATGAAAAAGAATTAAAAGCAACAACAAACTTATTCTCTTCAATAATATTAGTATCAATGACATTTAACAATAATAGAGACAACTATATAATTTTATTAATAATATGAATATAGCCTTTATGTTCACAATCACAAGCCTTATCCTTGCTTATACTGCAATAACTCATATTATCAAACAATAATATAGATACTATAATAAGTAAAATTTTCCTAAAATTTATCAATAGAATAACTATATTCCAAAAATATTAAACTCAAAATCAAAATATGAGATATATACAAACTATAACACTTTTGAACAAAGTTTAATATTATCAATAGAATATATAATAACAATTAATTTACTTCAAAAAGACACAAACAAAACTACAAATACATAACAACCATATAATATATTATTGATCTATAAAATTTTGCTATATAATCTTCTTAGTATCCAAAATAATTCCAGTACCTCAGATTAATATGTCATGATCTTTCTGGTCACTTGAAAGTAAAGATCTTCAAGAAAACTTTTAGAACATTGATAATTTATTTTGTTATTAGCAAACTTAGTATAAAGTACTCTAAAATATTTTATAGTTTTATCTTATCATATATAATAATTATTTTTGAAGAATACTTAAGTTTTGTTTAAGAGAATATAGCTTAATTTCTAGTAAAACTAATAGTATAAATTATTATTATTATTTCTTTTCACATTTCTAAATATCATATAACTTAATTATAAATTTAAAAAAAGAAATTTTTTTTCTAAAGACTTCTCAAGATTTATTCAATAATAAAATTATTTTTAATCTAAAACTATTATCCTGCCTTTTCTACTTAAATTACTTGTAATAAATCTCTATATTTATTATTATTCAAATTAAAAACTTTTGCATATCACATTAAAAGTTCAACTTTGTGTTTTTCTATATCAATTCTTTTTATCTAATTCCTAAGGGATGAATTGAATAGGTTGGCAATATTAAAAATATAATCTGATAATACACATAGTATAAATAATGATAGATTATACTGAACAATAACTATATTTAATTGAAAGGGTCTCAATAAAAAACCATTCAAAAAAATCTAATTCACAATATGACAGATTAACAATTGAGATATTATTATATTTATTGAAACAAATGAAATAAATATAAATACTATATAATAGAAAATATTAAAATACTTTACATACTAAATAGAAGACAAACAATTAAAAGCTAGAATTAGTATTACAATCAAAAAACCACTATTAAATCAAGTAGTACAAATTCAAAAATGTTAATATAGAACTATATATATTAATCTAATATTCTCAAATAAAATATACTGCAGAATTATAGAAACCTATTTTTTGACAAACATATAGTAGATAGCCTTAAAAACAAATTATAAAAACAAATTATCAAGTCGATTAAATGACATAATCAAGAAAACTAGTATTTTATTATAAGAAAAAACTTTAATAATAATCTATTTTTCAAAACAAATAAAATTAACATTATACATTGTAAATATCACAATTCACATGACAAAAACTACATATAGTTTATTTCTCTACAACCTTATAGTAATATATTAGCAAGTAATATAGATATATTATAGATAAACTTTTATTTAATATAGTACACAATAAATATATTCATTTTGGATTTTATACGGTAGGTTTTAAAATTGATTACAATATCTAAATTATATATATAAAAAGTGAATAGTTAAAAAAATAAAATCCAAATACTTATGTTTATTAAAAAATAATATCAGATTTTTATAAAAATATATATTAGACAAACAATAAAAAACATTTGCAGTAAAAATCAATATATATATAGCAGTATACAATAATAATATAAAACACAATGTCAAAAATATAGATAATTACTAATACAAATTCAGATAAACAATTTACTATAATCTTCTTATTGTCACAATTAGTATAGAAATTAACAATATAATATTATCTATATTTTATTATAAAATCATTATAAGAATAAAAAAAGAAGTCTATATACAATAAAAAAAATTATAAAAAATATATATATATACAATTTATAGAACCTTGTTATAAAAGAAGTCATCAATTGAAAAATCATAAGCATAATTGGTTAATTTGTAATTTAAGGCAAGATATTTAAACTATTTGAAGTATTGTTAACAATATTTGATTCATTATTTATAATATATTAATAGACAGATACTTCTAACTATAATTTTTAAAAAAGATATAAAATATTATATATAAAGTAAAGAAAATAAAAAAAGTAAATATCTTTAATTCAAATAAAACCTGATATATACAATTCAAAATTCTTCATAGATACCATGAAAAAAATTATTTAAGATTGGATAAATATATATGACATTATATTAATACATGCTAATGAAGCTTAAATATATTAATATCTATAAAGAAATAATAAGTCACAATAGATGTAATATCAATTGATTTTATTATTTCCATAAGTATAGAAATAGTCTATAAAATTGTTTTATAAATGACAGTATATATAATATATATAATCAGTAAATAAATAAAATTGTGTATTTAAAAAAAAGATAAATTAAGTTAATTATAGATTTTTTATTAAACTTTTATAAGCTATATATAATATAATATATATTATTAAAGCTAATTTTTTAACTTACTTGTCTTAATATTTTTTATTCTAAGTACAATTTTGAAAATAATTTATTGTTCTATTAATAGTTCAGATAAAAATCCTTTTAATTATTAATATCATTATCTATAGATATGTATTTATTGATTTTATTTATTTTTAAAATAAATAATTGGCTTATTAAAAAAGGTCATAACTTTATTTTAAAAATTTTTGAGAAGAAATTTTTAAAACAATCTATTTGATTAATTTTATTAATATTACAATTTTTCAAAAAATGTTACTTTAAAAATAAGATGAAATAATCAAATGAATAATTTTAACCAATACACTAAAGTTATTATAATTTTAGGGTCCTCGGATATTTCAATGGTTTCCATCTCCTGGTCGTTTAAACAAGCCCCACGTCTTGTTTGCAACAAATCAAATTGTTAATATTTCTCAGGCAGTGTGTATAAATAGTCGTCATTTGACTCAATCCCCGGAACCCCGCTCATTATTTCACCTTAGGCCGGCATTGTTGATATCACATGATATGGTTTCCGCGCGATTTTTTTTTTTTTTTTTTTTTGATTTAAAAAAATTGGCAAAGGATTGTTCATTTATTCCTCAATTCTCAAAATCGTGAAAACAAATGAAGCAATAGATAAACCCTATTTAAGTTATGAAAAAAAAAAGAAAAGGTAGAAAGGCATATGCATCTTTTTTTTTTTTTTTTTTTTTTAGAAAAAGAACATACTTACAGTATCTATAATTAATTAATCTTGAACATATGCATATAATTTAAATTTGGTATATGAAAAAATCTTTATAAAAAAAGTTCTTGTTGTTATAATGAATATTTGCAAAGAAAGAGTGATAATTGTTCAGAAAGATATATCGTCCCTTGAGTTATCCAAACATAAGAAAAAAAAAAGTTTCATATAACTATTTTGAACGCCTATTGTGACAATGTCCGTGTTTAAACATCCCCTCCAAAAATCCATGACCGCAACCCTCCTCCCCCGAAAACATCATCCGTCACCGACCACGTCAATCTACGAACGACCCCATCACCATTGTTGTTATCATCAATTGTGGTTGGTTGCTTTACTATTGATGCTCTCCATCCAATCGGTAAACTCCTTGCAAAGTCCATCGCCAAGGTAAAGAACCTCGAATCCTTTCGGATACTTGGATTTGATCACGGGTTGGATCATTTCGGTGGTAACGTTGTTGCATTGGATTAAGCCGAGGGACATTATGTTGCGACAATCGGCGATCATGTTCCACGGTTGACAGTGCTCAAAGTCCACGCATTCAAAGGTTAGGTGCCGCAAAGTGGAGACACACGAATAGAGTGCGGGAAAGAATACATGCGTGTAACCCTTACACTCGGTAAGGTGAAAGGAGGTCAACGACGTTTGTGCGGAAATCAGGGCGTTAAAGGATCTTTCAAATGCCTTGACCACGGGAGCGTCGCAGCGACGTGTCCACAGGGTGTGCACGGAGATATGGTTCTAAGAGGTGAGAATTGGAATGTGAGAAGAATATTCTGGTGTAACGAGCGCACACTTTTCCTTAAATAAACACTTTACCAGCTGATGACAGGTTTCCGACAGCGTGGATAAAAAATCGTTTATGGACGTGTACATCACGTTGAACTCCAAGGATCTTATGGGGGCAAAGAAACCTTTCAATTCCTCGTCAACTAGCAGACGACGTAGGTTTATGGTTCTCCCATCTAAAAAGTCATTTATGGTAATATTGAGGCTCATTAATTTCGCCCCCCTGTCATAAAAGAGTTTTAAGATTGCGCGCAGTAATATCTCTTCCGCGTTATCGACCAGCTCTTCCCCGTTCACCCGAGACATTATGTCCGCCAAGTCTTGACACCAAATTTCTACGGCCGAACACAATGTTATGTACGATAGCGATCTCAGGTATGTTATATATGGAAATTTCGGCTCTCCCATATGAATGATTGAGTTGTCGTCGTCGTTCAGGTCCGATCTTCTCAGATCATCCTCAACACAGTATAGGTTTTGTTGGTGTTGAGTGGTGACCAAGGAGATGTCGATTCCTTTCGCCAGAAGGTCCTCCCTCTCATGATCATTGAGGAACCTGAGATACACCCCGAGAATTTTATCGTAAGGCACGGAGTCTGATTCTTCGTCCGATTCCGATCCAAGAAAATGAAAAGGTTGACTCCAGAGTATGGGTACGGCTATCTCACACCACTGACGGCACACGAAGACACACGAGTAAATGTTCCTTAATCCGGCGATCGAATATTCACCTAATTCGTTGGTCTCAATGAGATTTTTAAAGATTTCAAGGGTGACATCCGAATTTATGAATGGCATCATTGTCGTTGCTTACAATAAAATAGTAATAACGGTGATGTGACAGTGAGAATGAAAATGACGATAGTAATCTTAAGCTTAAATGGATGTTGAGGTGAGATTTTTAACGTTCGTTTCTTTATGAAAGGTGGAATTGAATTGTATATTGTGTTTTTCTTTATTATGGGATTACTATTTTATTTATTTTATTTAAAAAAAGTGTCAAGGCGTAAATTGATGTGTGCTGACGATATCTGACGAAATTGGTATGGGGAAACAGGAAGGGTAACAAGTTTTAGTATATGTGAATTTTTAGAGCCTTTCTTGGGAATCAGGTTCACACTTCGTGCGATAAGTATTTACACAAAAAAACCCCGGGGGTGAGGAAGGAGAAGATGGAGCTCAAAGGCGATTTATATAACCTCATCCTTCAAGGATCATTGAGTCACCTTCAAACCAGATAGAAAGAAAAAAAAAAAAAAAAAAGGCCAAGGAACTTGTTTGAATAAAATTTGTGATTTTGACCCCGGAATACAAAGCTTTTTTGCATCATGAAGGGAATTAATTTATTTGTGCATGCCGATAAAACAGTCTTACGATAAGAAGCCCTGTGGCAACAAGAAAAAACAAAGGTCTTCTTTTTTCTTATGAAATGCGCGTTTGATTTTGCCATTATGAAAAAGTGTTTTTCTTTTTTTCCTGACATCATGCACTCGATTAAAAATAATGTTCGGGTGAAAGTATGCGGAAGTGCGATTCCCATGTGATCATAATGTGTGATCGATGTTTCACCAACAAGGAAAGATAAAAATAGCAACAAAGGAAGGCCATCAAAATATCTTGTCCTGCCACAAGAAAAGATGCTTTAGGTGGCACAGATATTATTATTACAAGGAATCCTCTTTTACGAATAAGGAGAAAGGTGGTTTTAACGTTTGAACAAAAAAAAGAGGGAGGGAATCACCAATAAATTGTCATCTCCTTCCTTATTCCGGTCATGCACGTTGATGGTCCCTTTGTTCGTACCATAGCACACATCATCTCAACACTCTTCCACGCCACAAGTCATCGTTAGCGTGGACCCGGGGTATGTCGACGTTCCTTCCCTTCACGCACAAAAAGGAGCGCAGGTAGATCACGATTTCCGATTTCAGGTATCGCGTCAAGAAATTTCCTAAAACATCCGATTAAACCTTAAAATCAAAAAAAGATTTTACAAAAAGAGGTTTGACAATGTTCAATAACCACAAAAAAGGTATTCAACAATGGACCTGCCATCATATAATTATATCTAAATATAGGGTTGCCTACCGATTCTAACCAAAAAAAGTCTTAGTTGGAAAGAAGGAATTAAAGAAATGATGCAATACGTGATCAGGAGTTTCAAAGTTTTATCGAAATTGCGGAGTCACATAGCACATGTATGACGTGTGATTTCGAAAATGACGTGTGTTAAAGGTTTCGTTGTTTTGATTGTAGGAAGGAATTGATCCTTTCTATTCACGGAAGCGGATACCCTTTTTGATTAGGTGCATAATGCAAAATTGAATTTGTGTTAACAATAATGATGCTCTTATCGCCAAACTTTAAATCATCGTGTGTGTACACCATAACACGAATAGAGAGTTAAGTAAGTTGGCACTTGGATGTTTCAAGATCAGAATTCACAAGAAAAATACCGAAAAAAAAAAAACCTTTCCACAGGATCACAGACAAATACTGTACATGTCTCACGTAGATCAAACCGGAAGAGAATGGTCGGAGTAACGTTCCCTGATGTTGATGTTAATTGATACGACAATGTGAACAAAAAAAAATAAAAATAAAATAAAATATGAAGAAAAAGAAAAATTCAGGAACGTACGAACGTTGCATACTATCAATTAATACACACGCAGGTCCGCTTGCTAGGGGTTTCATGTCCTATATCGGTGAAGGTATAAAATATCACCATCTGGGCGGATGGGATCAAGCATTCGGCATCGAATCCCTCATGAACAACTCCAAGAATTTTAATATGCACCCACGATTATGCCTCAATTTGAATGGATCTTTCCTGCTCCCCGAATAGGTTCTCGAAGTGCGAAATTCGGCGCCAGTAAAAGGCTTTACAAGCTGGCGAGTAGTGATAGAGACCCCGACCATGTAACCTAGTTGAATTGAATCCGTGATATATACACATACAGTATACTATATACGCATATACAGTATGCACATTATATACGGCATATTACTGCACAGTACTGTGCATTTGTTATTCGGCGATCATTGGAAGTAGGTTACCACCATCCTTTTCACGTGACAAAATTCGACCATGCACTTCCCTCCTTCCTACAAAAGTATCAAATCACTTGCATCCAAATTGGGACTACTTCCTTCCTACAAAAGAAGTATCAAGTATCGAATCACTTGTAATCCCACCTCTCCAAAAGTATTTACCATCCCCGCCCTTCACGTATTCGACACCAGTTAGACTACGTGGTCGTGGTCTTTATTATCACTTGTCCAGCTTGTCAAATCGTTTATCGACGCAAAATTTTGTATTCTGATCACCTTCCGATCTTCGCACATCACTCGTCGTGAAAGTCCCATTCGGGAACACCTTAATAAGACAGAGGTTGGGAAAAATGTCGCCACTAGAGCGATGTGTGTGGTCGTCCTATTGACCCCCTAGATTGTTGGAATTGCATCGAGTATAAAAACAAGAGGTGATGAGACTCTATTGGAGAAAAGAAGTGTTCTACACAACAATCCGCGAGAAAACCATACAATTGAACTTTTGTCGTTTCCCTTCCCCGCCCACCTAAGCTTCAAACATGATTAACAAAATTATGATTTTACGAAACTTTTGTCTAATTCATTCTTAACCTAATAAACGAACGAGCAGGCTGTCAACCCGGTGGCCAATTGGTAAAACGTAAACATCCAAAACTATCAAATAGATTGTGATATTAGATGAATTTTGAGTTTTTTTTTTTTTTTTTTTTTCACATTAACTTCTCTCGAAAAGAAAATTATAAACTGTACATTATATGCGTGTATGATGAATAATTTTATAGGATACAGTATATGCTTTAAGATATATACGGTAAATACTGTATACTGTATATACATTAGTTGGTCCTGTTTAACAACATCAAATGGTTGATTTTATTAGCATGATTTTTTAAATTCTTCTCGTTTACCAAATCCTGTGATTTAATCGGAAATTTGTAAATCAAATTTGATTTTCTAAATTAAGGAAAACCACATTCGCCCTCATAAGCTTTGGTAGTAATTCAAGAACACTTATGTTTAAAATGTCGAACCTTGTAATATTTACTTTCTTGTCATTACTACTTTTATTATTATCGCTATTGTTTTTTTAAAAAAAAATTGTTGGCATAAATTCTTAATTATGAAATTGTGCAATCCGATCTTCGACATTACGGGGGAGAAAGTTAAGAAGTCTTTTGCTTCATCTTTCCTTGTGAGCAATGCCAATGACGAACATGCCACTTCGGTCGGCCGCCTATCATCGCCCTTTCTTTCCGAGACGACTCTTTCGGGAGCAAGGTGTGCTCGTGATTATCGACCCGCACGCACGCATCTCCTCAAAACCTCGAATTTCGGTTAATAAACAACCGTTCCCGATTACCATTTAAGGAGATGTAACATAATTAACGTCAGGTGATGTGTGTAACACCCAGAAAATTGTAAAAAATTTAAAAGGGCCATAAGGAAATATATAGATAAGCTCCCATTTGTGTGGCACGCACTCTTTGCTCCAGGGATCGCTTGGCATCCTTTATGCGCACTTTCTTGCGAATGGACGTGTTTGGCGTGCGATTATTATGTATTTCGGTGTTCGGTATAATTTATCTAACGCACATCGAAATGTTACAACAAGATCGGGTGACGAGAGAAACCAAGTGGTAACCCCAAAGAATTTGCCGAAAATTTAGCATCCAAAAAAAAAGAAAGAAGTGAAATTAGGGACCACTGGCATTTCTCTCTGTGCCTTGCCACATGTGATCAAATCGATATCATCATTCGCGAGATTGGATTCATTTCGTGCACGGTTTTCGATAACTTTACGCATTTTTACTTATTTTATTTTATTTATTTATTTATTTATTTATTTTATTTTATTTTATTTATTTATTTATTCATTTATTACTATTGCCATCACTATCATCATCATCACTATTGACAAGGATAATTCTTATTTCCTAGAGTTTAAAAAAAATTTTTTTTTCCTTCATACAAACGAGCCAAGGAAAAAGGCGTATCATCTTTTTAACGAATGATCTAATGTGCACAATTTACAACGACTGGCGAATTGCATCCTTTTTTTTTTTTAACCACGAAATTATCTTTATCAATAATCCGATAGGTGAACACATGATACAATTTGCCCAACCGTAAAACTAAAAATAGGTCACAATCACAAGATAAGATGAGTGAACAATACTCGTGAGCGTAATTCCGTGAACTAATGGAATGATCTTGGCTGAAAATTCAGTATTTGTGTTAACACTTCTTCGATGTGGCTATCCTGCTTGTGCAACAAGTTAAAATCTAAAATTGGGTCAAAATATTTTGTTGGTTGTTTTGCGGAATTCCAACTGCGAAAAAGGATGCCCGTTTTTTTATTAAAAGAACTTTTTCGTCCACCGCGCTAGCCCCAATAATTCGTGACGTGATACAAATTTTGTGCCTCCGAATATGTAATTGTGACGATCATCACGTGAACCCCATTGACGAGATGCAAGTTGAAGGTCAATTTTTCGACGGTTTCCATGTTCAGCATCGACTGCGTACGACAAAGTACGTGTGACGCAATTACATCGCAACGTACGGATACCTTGTTCCGCGCAGTACGTCCTTTGATTTTAAAATTATTCGTTAATGCGAAAGTCAACGGAGAAAACGGTGATGCATGAGGTAAGTTCGGTCACGAAAACATTCCAGAATTCGGTTATATAACTTATTTTATTCGAATGGATTTCATAACAGATCACATGATCTCACATAGGTTCTTACGTTATCTTCATAATGTTTTCACACGATAATTTTAGGTACATATACAGTATATAGTCTTGTATACTTTTTATTTCTCTACAGGGTATTTACAGTATATACGTATACTGCGTGATCTACTTTTAAAATTTTTTTTTTTTTTTTTTTGATTTTTTTTAATTTTTTTAATTCTTTTTTTTTTTTTTTACCCAGTGCCAATCGAATGCACCATCTGAATATCAAAATTGTTACACTTATACTGTTAATTATTCTTGTACCGTAGTATTTGCATAATTTAAGAATTTCATACATGACAATAGGATTTGATTGGGGGTTTTTTTTTTAAACTTCATTGATCTACGCCTGTTGACCACTGGGATGGTTGATTCATGTCATCAAACAAGAAATCCAGGTTCTCTTGGAAGTTCCAGATTTGTTCGATGTCAAATTGCTGAGAGTCGGCGAATTGAAAATAATTATCTAAATTTTGGTGCGCGAGTCCAGCGTAGTCAGGATGTTGAATTAGGTCATCAGAGATTTCGGTCATGCCAGTGGATGGACCTCCGTTGCAATTGTCATTCCCTTGCCAAAAGGTAGAGGGGACGTCCTGTGGCTGGAAGGAAATGAGACCGAGGGGATTGGTGATTTGGAAATGTTCCATCGACGAACAGTCAAAAAAGTCGAGATCTCGCCCATTGAGAGCGGCTTGTAAGTCAGATTGAAAGGACAATCCAAATTGATAGAGGTCCTGGTCCTGAGATAGTTCTGGAGTCGGTGACTGATAGAGGTCCTGGTTTAGTTCTGGAGTCGACGACTGAGAGTCGGTGAGAGACGGAGTGGGAAATGATGAATTACCGAATTGCGTAGAAGCGATTTCGGCGGACAACCCCTCCATGTCATTGATATTATCCTGTTTTGCTTTTTTGTAAATTTGGCGAACTTCCTTCGCAATCTCTTTGTATTTCATCTTCACGTCCTCGGACTCGCGTTTCCAAGACATTGACACCCAGGGGGAAACGTCTGTCATTTTGAACCTAAGATTTTGAGCGATCAATTCTTTAGTGTAAACTTTTCTATAGATGAAGAATGCATTTGGCGGCTTCGAAGGAAGCTGGCGAGTCCCACAATCCAACAAATCTTCGGCCTTGACTTGTGGCGGAAAAGGTAGTACAAGGCTGGGTGGCGGGTTAGTAACTTCACGCGTTGGACATTCGGTTGCTTGTGTGGAGGTGGCACCTACACCTTGCAAATTATCTTGTCTCTTGAGGAACTTGAGAGGTTTTGACTTTGGCATTTCTTATTGAACTCTGGAACTCGAATGAAAATGTAACTTGGGGCCAAAGGGGTATTTATCTCAATTTCCTCGAATATACGATGGAATGGGTCATCCGAATATGGTGAAGAAATGGCTTGCATCGTGGTTGTTAGTTACGTGGTACACATGACCTTGTATAACACAGAGTGGCGGATAATTAACCGAAATGCCGTTCTCAAATACATATTAGTGGCTCATTAATACTCGCCACTTAAATAAAAATAATCGATAATAAAACGTGACCAGATCACACTTGACCAATAGCATTTGGCTGCTAACACCTTCCTTCGACCGTGAAGTTTTATTCATTCAATTGAAAAAAATCAGTCACCTTTCTTGTGAGAGATCGAGTTGCATACGCGTTCAAAACTCAATAGTCACATTCATTCTACTTTAAAACGTTCTCCCCAATCACATTTACCCGAAGTTAATGAATTTCACGAAATAATATTGCCCTTACATTACGATTCAATTGTAGGCATCCTCCATTCATCCACCACATTACCATTGACAACACGGAAACAAACTTCGAAATTCTTCACTATTCATGCCCCTAACATTTCAGTCGCCAAGGAAAGTAGCGCCCAATTTTTATTATGATTTGGGGCGTCGCTGGCAACCATATGTATGTCCTCTCGTTCAACCCGTGTTTCCAACTCACAGATTGCTTGTCAGACTCATTGAATCTACATTCCGGGTCACAATCAATAAAGCATATCCACGACTTCTTTGTTGTTGCTGTTGCTGTTGGTTTTTTTTTTCTTTCCCTTTCAAATGAATGACCGACCGAGGGGATGTCACAATGGGATGCACACTTATGTTACATATTCTGTAATGTTGAAATATTTTTTTCCCAATAATCGAACCGAGAATAATTCATGTCTGGGGATCATGACAAGGAACCAGGCGGCGGGTTACAATAGGCACATTTAAGTTTAGTCTCACAAGTGTATAACACTATGACTGTAAATACCTCCTGCTACAATACCTTCTGCTCACATTAAGTTGTTTATTTTTAAATTTTGTCTTGGCCTCGCTGAAACAAAAAAATGGTTCGATAAACAATGATTAAGAACTTTCTGTGATTAACGTTTGTCCCACCAAACCGGTATGCAACGAGATGCGATTCTTTAAAACGTGCTTTAACATTTATTTCTGGTCTAACCAAATCAAGAACCAATGAAAAAAAAAGTGCAAGGATCATTTCTCGATTCACAACATTCCGTCGTCATAATGAATGTCACGTGGTTGAAGTGATTGTCTGATCGAAAAAAAAAAATTTTTTTTTCGGTACCGTTATAGTGGACCCCAATAGACCTGATTTCATTACAAGAAGGCGCTTGTCAAACCAACCTCAATCAATCATTTGTCTTCTCTCGCTATTTACGAAAATTTGTCTTTTATGACACGCCGTAACCTTTGTGGATTGAAATACCGTGAATTTGTGCCAATTTGTAATCATCATAAATAACGATCGATATCCCGTGTATTTGTGATCTGACCCAAGAAATTAATTTTGTTATGTAATCAATCTATTTATTTGTCTCGGCAATCCAATTAATGTTATCTTTTCGCCATTGCCTTTATTAGCGCAAAATAAGTGTTTCACAGGCGTTTCGATTAACCGGCTATTTTTATACATGTTTGCATAATAACGTTATTTTAATTAAACAATCGGTTTTCTTCTCCTTTTTTATGTTTTGGTTACATGTACAGTACTCTTTTATGTCGCGATTTGATCATAGCAGATTCAAATATTGCGATTCCGTGAGGGCACCCCGCATAAAATCCGGGATACCGTGAGTCATGATCCGCATATTATTTGTCCTATGCTCCGCTTATTTGTACTCATTCTGTCGCAAATACAGTATGTGTTGTTGTGTGAAATTGATTTCCATTTTAGGTAAATGGAAAGAAAGTTGCGGGTTCTAAAAATTTCTTTGTCAAGTCGTTTATTTTGAATCATTTGAAAATTATTTTCAAATTTTTTTATCAAATGATTTGTTACATTGAAGATTTATTATACGGTCATATGCATTACAGTACATGTGTATATACGGTAGTTTAAAAAAACCCCCCGGAATTTTTCTTAATATGTTAAAGTTTACAAAAATTTGGTTAAACTAAATTCAACTTTAAACATAAAAACTTAAAATTTAATTTTACTTAAGACTATTTGATATTTTATTTTATACCTTTTTATTTTAATTCGAAGATTTTATATTATACCAAATTTACACATTATAACCCAATATTTATAAATTTGATCACTTAAATATGTTTTTATACTATATATACTATAATTCATCATAACACAACAATTTTATATATTAATTCTTTTTTTTTTTTTAATATATATATATTATTATTAAATAGATACAGTATAAAATTTTATAATTAAAAATTGGGTTAAAAAGTTAATGATGCTTTTATTGTTAATTTTTAATAGTTTTCAAATTAAATGAATTTCAGATTATAATAAAATTTATAATTTTTTAAAAAAAAAATTTTTTTTTTTTTCAAATTATTTTATATTTAAATAATGACAAAAAAAAAGGTAATTGACATAAGCTATTTGATTTAATCTTTCATTAATTAATTTATTTTTCATGATGATTCATTCAATTTGAGATTTTGTTTTAATCTAAAATCAAATTATATTAATTTATTATCTACATCAATAAAAAAATTAACAATATAACTATTGTACATATATAAATAATTGATTTTTGAAAATATTATTTAAAAAGTTTCTGATAATATTTTTTATTTAAAATAATTTAATTTATTTTTTTTTTATTTAAAATTTAAACTACATATATAGCTTAACAAATATTTAATATCCCAATTTAATAATTAAAATATAAGAAAATCATAAAAAATAATCATCATACTATACTTTTAATAACTCTATATAGCAAAGATTTCTTTATAAAAAATATGACTATCAAATCTTTTACAAATTTTTAAAAAATATCAATATAAAAAAATATTTTCAGAATGATAGCAAGTCTTTTATAAAATCCTAAATTACAAGTTCAAAATATTATTAGAATTTTATTTTAAGAAAAACCTAAGGAAAATAAAAAAGAAGTTCAAATAAACAAGATTTAAAAAATCTTTAAAAAACTAACTATATAGAATATTTTTAATAAAATTTATAACTAAAAAATTGATTTTTTTAAAAATAAATTATAAATTATTATTACTTTTTTTTTTTTTTGAGTACCTATAGTCAGGCTAGATTTTTAATTTATTAATCAATTGAAAACATAAGTATATTTTCATTCAAGCAATATAATACATACTATAGTTAAACTATTATTCTAATTTAACTAACTTGTCACAAATATAAGAGCCTCTAAGTTCAATCTTGAAAACAATATTTCATTTCACAATGTCTTTAAATGAAAACCCTTCTAATTCACTATATCATTGTTAATAGATTGTTACTACTATATATCTGACCAAGCCATTGAAATATAGTAAACCACAAAAGGATGGATTAAAAAAAAGGAAAATGGGAATATCTAAAAATGTTTAAATAAATAACAAGAAAATGAAAAGGAAAATTGAAAAAAAGATTTCCAGCTTTCTCCAAAAACTTATTTTTCAAGATCTCTTCTTAATAAAAATTACCTAATTGGAATATTCTTTCTTTTTCTAACTATCTGAAGAACTTATCCATTCTTAATCTTGATTTTCTTTTTATATACTATCTGAGAAGACTTATCACCTAGTAGAAACTTTTACTTCTAGAATACACTTGGTCCCAACCTTCTTTACGCAATAATTTTTTATCTATCTATAATATAAAGAAGACTTATGATGGATCCCAGATAAAAATAGATTCTTAAAAAAGGAGACAAGGACAAAAGTCAAATATCTCTTATCAGAAAACATTAAGATTTTAAATTAATAATTATTAAAAAATTACTTATAATTGTTTTACATTATCCAAATCATTGATTTATAATATTTTCTGACTTTTGTTTCTATTAAAGTAAAGAGCTATAAATTTTGTTCCTCTAAAAAGAACATAAGTAATCTATAAAATTTTATATGCTAAATACTTTAGGAATCTATTATTAACTCCAGGATCTTATGTGACCTAGTAAAAACTGAATTATATTGCTTTAATATGATACCTTCTAGTAGCCATGCCTATTTAAAGTAATTTTATTAATATATATCTTTTATTACTCAAAAGGTCAAATTCTTCAATAATCCTTTTGCCTTGTAAAGGTGGGAGAATCTTGAAAGTGATAGAAATTCTTGTCAATTGTGATATCCTTCAATAACTTCTAGAAAATATATTTTCAACTATAACCAAAGGGTTGAAGCTTAATATGGACTAGAGACTATTCAATCTTAATACCTGACTAGAATAAAAAGAAGATCTTGATTTTGAACTTTACCTGATTGGGATAATAAAAAAGAAAGACCTCAGTTTGAACAAATAGCAACTTTTTCACCACCTGGGGACTTGTTGCTCATATCTTATTGATTTTATAGAACTTAATCTATAAATTAACCCAATTGAAAAAATAGGGTGAACATGTGATATTAATTAACTCTTTCAATCATCCATAACATTATTGAAATATATGAAGTAACAAGTAGGAGCTTGTTTATATTTAGCTAATAATGTACTTCGTGTTAACCAATCAGATATTAGGTAATATTGTGCTATCAAAAATTCAGAATCAAATTGAGATAAGCAAAATCATTCAAGAAAACTATAAAAAACAATAGACACTTTAAAAGAATATAAGATAGTATATGAGAAGATGGATAATAAGCCTTTCCCTATCAAAAAACCATTATTTCTTGTTGCTTCCAGCTTTATAAGGTAACACTCCACTTGTCAGTCCTTTTATTTCTTAAAACCATCTTGCCTTAGTAGAGTAAATGTATACTTGAGTTTTTTCAGGCTACTAGAGACTCAAGTTTTTATTCAAAGGAGTTTATAAACAAGTAATGAAGAATAGAAAAGATAAGTGAGGACAAGCTTCAAGTTGTTTTAATAAAAGTATAAAGATTTTATTAGCAAGAAGATATAAAACTTCCTGTAAATATCTTTTTTATGTATGATCAGAGAATCAACAGAAAGAGTTTTTTATAAATTATTTGATAATATTTATATAATAATATATAATTAATTAAATTACAATAATTGTCTCTTTCTGCAAAAAAGAAAACTCTTTCCACTGATTCTCTAACCACACATAAAAAAGATGTTCGCAAGAAGTTTTTATATTTTTTTGCTAATAAAG
>CAJVPT010001254.1:0-22401 GCA_910592055.1 Acaulospora colombiana
TAGGAGTGTCTCTTGAAGTGGAACTTCAAGTTGTTTTAAGGATAGTGTTAAGACTTTATTAGCAAAGAAATAAAAAAATTTCTTGTGAACATCTTTTTTGTGTGTGGTCAAGGGATCAGCAGAAAGAGTTTTTTTTGTTTTTTACACACTTTTTTGTATCTATATTTGTCTAATAGGATATAAACTTTTATAATATAAATTTTATTTTTTCTTGTTAACAGATTTACAGTGATCATATAGCTATCTACTTTATCTATTGATGTCACTTGTTTTTAGAGATTTTTTCTTATTAATAGACTTACTCTTATATAATATAGATATATTTATTAGTACTGTGAAAGTGTTTATACTTTTTCTGATCATTGAAAATCCATTTGCATTACTATTGTTGAACTATAAATTTTTGCTATATGACCCTAGTACCCAGAATGATCCCAGTACCTCAGATTAATATATCACAATCTTTTTGGTCACCTGAAAGTAAAGATCTTTCAGAACACTTATAGAATATTGATAGTCGATTTTGCTATTAGCAAACTTAGTATAAAGTACTCTAAAATATTCTATAATCCTAGCTTATCCCATATAACTATTATTTGGAGGAATACTTGAGTTCTGTTCAAAATAACATAGCTTAATAGTCCAGCGAAACTAATAGTATAATTATTACTATTATTTATCTTAGTTTATATTTTCAAATATCATATAACTCAATTATGTATTTAAAGAAAGAAATTCTTTCTCTGGAGACTTCTCAAGATTTATCCAACAATAAAATTATCTTTAACCCGAAATTATTATTCTGCCTCTCTTACCTAAATCATCAATGATAAACCTCTTCATTTATTATTGTCCAAATTAGGAACTTTTGTATATCACATTAGAAGTTTAACTTGGTGTTTTCCTGCACTAGTTCTCTGTCTCTATTTGATTCCTAAGAGATGAATTAGATAGGTTGACAAATTGATAGTGACTGTGAAATAAACTTCTCCCACATTTTAAAAGAAAAGAAGAAAAGCCTTACTTAGTATTAGAGTATTCACTGAAGGGAAATTCCAGTGATTCAAAATCCAAAGTCTAGCAAGTATCAAGAGAAAGAAACTTTGTATGAGCGAATTTGGTGATCACTTTGACAACAATCAGCTATATGACCAAGTACATTAGTTATTTCCTGGACAAGACCTAAGAAAGAGATCTTGTCCAATTAATTAATAGTACTATTTATAATCAAGATTATATAGTTTATCAATTCATTTTTAGTATTAGATATTCCAATATTTTAATCTTTGATAATATTCTTTCCAAAGTTATTTGTGCAATCAACTCTTTTGAATATTTTATTGATACCACACCCTCAATCCCTTTAGATGATTTTATATTCTCTCTTATTCAATTTAATTTTAATTTATCCTCTTACCCTTTTAATCTACAGAATAACCTTTTATATAATAGTGAAAACTTATATTTATCCTCTTTATTTAAAAACCCAAGTTTACAAGAAACATATCTTAATTTTGAAGATTTAAACTTAGAAACCCTTTTTCAAGAACCTCCTTCTATTAATAATAATATGGTGTAAACAAATAATGAAATTTACAACTTAGTCAATGAGAACCTCCATGGTACAGTTATAAAGGTAGAAGTCTTCTCTAGAGATGATACTTAAGACCCAGTTGACTGAAGCAAGAAGTTTACCAAGGCAGCCCAAGTCAACAATTGGAAAGGTGAAAAACTCCATCAAATAATTAATGCCTATCCAATTGATGAAGCTGAAGAATAGTGAGATGCCTATTACAATGTCAACAATGTTGACAATAATGTGATGGCAAGAGATACCATTATTAAAGCTCTTTTAATCTATTTTTGTTTCCAACGATGGATAAACAAATAGACCAGAGATTTGGAAGAAAGAAAACAAGGCTCCTATAAAACTGTAGACTCCTACTATACGGCTTTTAAAAAGTTATTGGCCAAGGCAGATACTGTATAGATAGAACTATGAATAACAAACAAAAACTTAGGTTCTTTATCTACAGATTAAACTCTTATGTTACTCCTATTGTATCAATGATAAAACCAGCAACTGTTGCTGACACTCTCAAATATACGAAGCAATATAAAGAAGGTTAAGACATTCATGAAGATGAAAGATATTCTGCATCAGGAAATTCAGGTTCTGGAGTCTCTAAAGCATAAAAGGAGACAATGGATGGACTAATCAAGAAATTCAAACAAATGCAACTCAATTTAGCATATTTTCTTCAACAAAGAAGTAATCCACCAACACAGAGAATGCAGTCATTTGCTCCTACTCAAAGGTCAAACCTTATAGGAAGCTATTTAAAATATGGTGAACCTAATCATCTTGCAAGGGATTGTCTCTCTGAAAGAACATTACCATCCTATTGACCCCTTTTAAAAGAAATCTACCAATTAATTATCTAACAATAGAACAATACTCCATTCAAGAATAAAATAAAAAAGAAGAAGAAGAAGAAGTTTATATTGATCAATAAGCAAAATTATCCCCTTACTCTATTAATAGAAGAGAAGCTAGAGAAAAGCAGAAACAATCAGAATCTCAAAAAGAAATTCAATTATGAACCAGAAGAATTCTAGTACAACCCAAGAAATTACAAGAAGAAACTTTACAAGAAACTGTAGTAGTACCTATTGCTACCCCTAGAAGACCTAGAACAAGATATCAATCTTTAATCATAGATAACTTGAATCCATATAATATTTCAGATAATATTCTATAAATTCGTTCAAATGCTACTCTTAAACAAATGCTACAGTATCCTAACCAGTGAAGAAACTTGATTAAAGTTTTAAGAAGATCCAAAAATACTGAAGCTGCAAACTATCTCTAGTCTGAAGAAGAAAAAAAGAGAACAATAGCTGTCAAATGCTATGTATGAATTAAAGGAAATCCAATTGTTGCTATTTTGGATTCAGGAGCTACTGTAAGCATTATTATAAAAAAACTTATAAATAAACTTGGACTCTCTCCAAATGTCACCTCCAGAACAATTGTGATAATTGCTAATGATACAAGAACAAAAGCCCTTGGACAAGTTTCAAATCTACAAATCTTTATTCAAGATTTAATAATCCCTATTAGACTGCAAGTTATTGAATTCTGAGAAGAAACTCTTCTTTTTGGTACTGATTGGTTTGAAAAGATGAAAACCAAGTGGAACTTTGATACATGAACTTTACAAATTTATCATGATGGAAGATGTATGAATATTGGAATAACCCATCTAGCAGATATTTCTCTATAATCTATTATAGAGGAATCTTTCAATAATGATAATGAGCTTTTAGATGAAATTGAATATCAAAAAGAAAAAAATCTTGAAGAATCTGAAGCATACACTTCTAATATCTGTATGAAAGACACTTTATTCAAAAATTCAGCTATATATCTCTTAGAAACGTTTTATAAAGAACCTGATATATCAAATGTAGGTGTTTTACCTAAAGAACAAGAAGCAATTATACAAGACCTTTTGTATGAAAATAAAGATATTTTTGCTAAAAGCATCTCCAAGGAAGAAAAACCAGTGACCTGAGAAGAACCAATGTGGTAACCCATACTATTGATACTGGAAATATGAAACCAATTAAACAAAGAGCATATAAGGCCTCTTCTTATCAATTGGAATTCATCAAGAAAGAAATTACAAACATGTTGCAAAAAGAAATTATCAGTCCAACTATCAGCCCCTGATCTTCTCCTGTAGTGATAGTACCAAAGAAAAATAACAAGAAATAACTTTGTATTGACTATAGAAAGTTAAATGAAGTCATAGAGAATGATGTCTATCCCATGCCAGTAGTGAATAACCTTTTAGAAACTTTTAATTATACTAAATGATTCTCTTGCCTTGATTTCGCAAGTGGTTATTGGTAAGTAGCTATAAATAATACAGATAAAAAAAAAACTGCTTTTATCATGAAGTTTAGACTCTATGAGTTCAATATTATGCCATTTTGATTATGCAATGCTCCTGCAACCTTCCAGAGACTAATGGATAAAGTCTTTGCTCCATTCAGAAAAAAATTTGTTGAAGTTTATTTGAATGATATTACTATCTTTTCCAAAACATTTTAAGACCATTGTACGCATGTCAATATCATTCTAGATACCCTTAGGCAAGCCAATCTAATGTTGAACTCAGAAAAATGTCACTTCTTTTTGTCACATGTCAAACTTCTTGGACATGAAATTAATTGAGAAGGAATCCAATCTGATGATGAAAAGATCAACAAGATCTGCGATTATCCATGACCCTCTACTGTAAGACAAATCGGAGGATTTTTAGGACTTGCCTCCTATTACAGAAAATTTATCAAGAACTTTTTCATGATTGCTAAGCCTCTAAATCAATTACTGGAAAAAGATACATTGTTTGAATGGACAAAAGCCCAAGAAAAAGCCTTCAAATTCTTGAAGAAATGTTTAATTACTGCTCAATTTTAAGATATTCTGAATTTGCCAAATCATTTTATGTCCATACTGATGCTTCAGGAACTGGCATTGGTACTGTACTTGCTCAGAAAGATTATCAAAATAAAGAATATATTGTGATATATGCTAGTTGCAGTTTAATAAGAGCAGAATGAAATTATGTAGCAACTGAACTGGAATGTTTAGCTGTTGTATGGGTAGTAGAACACTTTCATCAATACTTAGGAACAAATCATTTCTACTTGATTACTAACTATTCTACTTTACAATAATTAAAGACATCTGAACTGAAAGGGAGAAAAGAAGATAGATTCTTAGCCTAGAACTCTACAATTATTCTGTTATACATAGGGCTAAAAAAAAACATAACAATGCAGATGCTATGTTATAAATATATGAGGACAAAACTCCTATCCTTATACTAGATCAAGATGCTTATCAATTACATATAGAGTTTATCTCTGAAGAGGATGAACCGCCAAGACAAAAGTGTTTTACAAGAGATCAAAAATATCAAACTGAAGACCATTGGTTTATTGTTAGGCAATGGTGTAATATTTGTGATAAAAGGGTACCAGATCATCATATACATGCTTATTGTAAACAATGTCAAAAAGTTTTTGACAGAAACAGATGGCCATTTAAAGATGGCTGTATCTGCAAGGGAAAACAAAAAGAGATGACAAAAACTCCTTCTGAATACATAGAAAACACAGAATGGAGTAAAATCATTTCTGGCAAAGTTAATTATATGACTGAAGCCTCTCCACGATTGATCAACACATATTGGTGGCTCCCTAAGAATAAGCAAGTCTCTGAAGAATATTTACAAGAATTTAATAATCTTTCTTCATGATACTTATGCAATTCTGTCTGGTGAACAAGTGTCAATTCCAAAACTCAATATTAATTATTTTTAGTATCACCACTTAAATCTGACACTAAAAAAAATATAGTCCAGGTAGTTAGTGTCCTGGTGAACAAACAACAAGATGGATATTCAACACTACTATCACCTCAAAAACTATTTACAAAACAACAAACTATTATCAAATCTCAACAAAACACAACAACAACAATTACAAGCCAAAAGCAAATTTTTTGAAAATAAAAACAACATACTTTATAAAAAAGACAGAAGAAGAAAAATACAGAACCAACTTCTCAAAGTTTTATAAAAACATGAAATAGAACCAATATTATATCTACAGCATAACCATTCTATTGGTACATATCTAGGTGTTAATAAGGTGTTTGAAAAAGTTCAAAGTCAATATTTCTGGCCACAGATATTTGAAGACATAAAAGACTATATCAAATCATGTGATAGATGTCAAAAATGAGAAAAATATAGAATACCTGATCCTTTACACCCCTTTTCTGTTGGAAAACGTTTTTCCAAAATCAGAATAGACATTGTTGATCCTTTACCATACATGAAAAAAGGCAACAGATATATTGTGATAGCAACAGACTATATTATTAAATGTCCTGAAGCTGAGGCAATTTCAGAAGCAACAGAAAAATAAATGGCTGAATTTATATATCAAATCCTTATTTGCAGACATGGATACCCAAAACAAATACTTTCAGAACAAGGAACTTATTTCAGAAATGAAATAGTTGATAATTTATTAAAGAAATTCGAAATATAACATTTATTATCTATCACATACTATCCCCAAACTAATGTACTAATTTAATGATTCAATAGAACTTTATGTAAAGTATTAGCTAAACTAACAGAAGGACAAGAAGATTGGAATGACTACATTGCACCAGTATTATTTGCATACAGAACAGCCAAACAATTCTCTGAAAAAATAACTCCTTTTTACTTGGTATATAGATAAAAACCCCAAATCCCTCCTATAAAAATGGATAAAGCAATTAAAGGAGACATTCTATCATGACTATTTACTCTGATAGAAGAACTACTATAAGGAAGAGAAGCTACTAGGCATAATATCCAGAGAAGTCAACAAAAACAGAAAGAATATCATAACTAAAGGAAAAATCTAGCTCCAACATTCAAAATAAGTAACAAAATATTAATGTATAATACTGTATGAGACAAACATTTTATAGGAAAATTGAAATCAAAATGGAAAAAACCTTGTTATATTCACAATATTCTTTTAAATGTTGTCTATCAGCCAAGAACTTTGAATGGAAAAGTACTAGCTGCTCCTATTAATATCTATCTTTTAAAGAAGTATTATAACTGAGAAAAATGAAAAAGTTGCTCCAGGGAATAAATTTGCTGGTTAAGATTATTGTTCTCCCTCTCTAGTTCTATATGTATAAGGTGGTAGTAGTGACCAGTCATGTCTTGAAGGTCTGCTGAAAGGCTTTCATACTTGGCACACAAAACAAAGTTGGTTTCTTGGAGCCTATCAAACTAGCGATGCAAGTTTTATACTTTCTCTTTGAGAAAAAGGTTTTCTCAAAACAAGTCATGATTATTAATAGGTTGGGAGCTTCTGGTTCTCCTGAAGGAAGAGGAAGTGACAATAATATGTTTTTGTTTATGAACTCTTGGCATGATGAATTTGCTTATTATAGATGGAATATATTATTCCAAAAATGCAAAAGATATAATCCTTAAATATGTCACACAAATATGTAAAGATCAAAACATAAACAAGTTTTGATGAATATAAATAGACAAGATTTTCCCCATTCCCCAGCAAACTATTTCAAGATCTCAAAAACATGCAACAATCTCAAAATGAGTACTATTGTTGATCAAATTATGGATGATCTCCTTGAAACAATTCCTAAAAATGTGAATATAGTTTTATCACATGCAGATATCATGCAATCTTTGAAAGTATAGGTTTTAATCAAATACAGATATCTACAAAGGACAACTAGAATCAAAAATTGGCAAATGACCTTGATGCATGCTTATCTCTTAGGAGAACTATTGGATCAAGTGGTAAATTCCTATCAATATAGTTTCTTATATGATCAAGTATTTGTATATTACAAATGAGCTTGTATTAGGATCTACTACCTTTTTGAGAAGACAAGAATAGAACAAATTATAAGAATAAGAAAAACAACTCTTAGAAATATCTACAAGATAACAGCTATTGAATTCCAATTTCTAATTAATGCTTGGCTCATAGAACTCACAGATTAGTTGGGAGGAATTGTTGAACTATAAAATTTTGCCATATAACATTAATATCCAGAATGACCCCAGTATCTCAGATCAACATATCACAATTCTTTTAATTACCTGAAAGCAAAGATCTTCCAGAACACTTCTAGAATATTTATAGTCGATTTTACTATTAGCAAACTTAGTATAAAGTACTCTAGAATATTCTATAATCCTAGATTATTATATGTAACTATTATTTTCGAGGGATACTTGAGTTCTATTTAAAATAATATAGCTTAATATATAGTGAATATAATAGTATAATTATTATTATTATTTATCTTAATTTATATTCTCAAATATCATATAACTCAATTATGTATTTAAAGGAGAAAATTCTCCCTCTGAAGACTCTTTAGGATTTATCCAACAATAAAATTACCTTTAATCCAAAATTATTGTCCTGCCTCTCCTGCCTAAATCACCAATTATAAACCTTTTTATTTATTATTGTCCAAATTAAGAACTTTTACATATCACGTTAGAAGTCTAACTTTGTGTTTCCCTACACTAGTTCTCTGTTTCTATCTGATTCCTAAGAGGTGAATTGAATAGGTTAAAACTATTTAAACAATATAAATTATTATAATATGAAAATTTCACTCGAAAATAATGCTGTAGGGGTGATGCATAAGTACTGTAGGGATGGCACATAAGTAATGCAAGGAGAACACTTCCATGTCATTTATTTTTGATAAAAAATCTCTACTTAATCTGACAACAAAAATTGATCACTGTTGTCATGTGACTTTACTATAGAATTTTAGTTACCATTGTTATGTGACTAATTTTTTTTTTGCCACATAGAAGAGTGGTCGATTTTTCTTTTTTAGCCACATAGTCTAAGTGGAAATAACCTAAGTTAAGTGGTCAGAACATTATAATGTTGTGATTACTAGCAATAATATAGTTTTTCTATAATTTCTTATATAAAGTGTTTTTAAATATTACTATTTTCCTTACTCCATTCAAAAATATTTTGCCATTTTCCGTTATTTATATATCTTTTGCTAGCTTAATTACTTGAAATATAAAATTGCCCTTGTCTAATAGATGGTTTAGAAATTTACAGATTAGTAAATTGAATAGTTCTCTATTTTTTATCTATACTTGTTTAAGTTTGATTTAGAATCATTTAGTTTATTACAAAGTTTTAATATTTGGCTTTTATATTATAGTATTCAGATACTTTTCAAGTTATTAATATTTGAATAATAATCATACCATTAAATATTGGTCTGCATAAAACACTTTTGTTCTTGGAGAGTTTTTTATATATTATTGTTAAGATATTACAAATTTTTTAAGATAATATACTATATTACATTCTAAATTCTATCTTGAGAATTAATACTCTATTTAAAATACAAAGAGCTTGTTTGTCTATTATTATTTTGTTAAAAGTTCTAATAATTATAGTAACTATTTTAAGCACTTGCTCATTAAGTTCTATTATAGTTTTTTGACTATCTATCTAGATTTTAAGAAATATGGCTTGTTCTATTTTATAGAGCTCTTTGACTACTTTATTTTTTATATTTATTTGAATTTCTTTTGAGTAATAATTAGAATTGTTGATTGTTATCAAGACTGCCTTGTTGCTATTAATCTGAGAGTCATTTACTTAATAAAATATTCTTGTTATTTTTAGGATCTTTTTTATATATTTCTTAAATCTTACTATTTATATTATGTTATTTATAAAGACTATAATTGCATATCTTAATTTTAACTTTTTGATAGAATATTTTTTTAAATATAGATATTAAAATTATAGATATTTTATATTCTTTTTATATATTATTTGAATCTTGCAAAGTAGAAGATTATAAAAGATTTGTTATAATAATAATAAAATAATTTTTTCTTAATTAATTTTAACTTCTACTATAATAGATTCTATGAGATCAATTTTAAATATAATTTAAAATTCTCTATTCTGAAACAGGCTCATCATGATTTTGCTAAAGCTTTCTGATACTTTGATCCTTTCTATTGCTTTTATTAATATTTCTAGACCAATTATATTATATACTTTGTCATATTCTAGAAAAGTATCTATAGTTCTTTTTTATTTTCTCTAGTATTCTTGCAAATATTATTAAGAATTTGAATTGATTCTACTATACTTTCTCCTAATAATTCTATATAGTTAAATCCTCTAATAATATTATTAATTTTGCAGATATTTCTTATTCTGTTAATAAGAACTTTAGTAAAACACTTTCTTGTAATTTCTAATATAACTATGGATCAAGTATTTAAAAGTTTATATTCCCATAACTTTTGTTTAGTTATGGAATATATGTATATAACTTTGTTTCTAATATATCAAGATTATATCCTATCTAAAAAAGTTGGTAAACTTTTTTTTCAAGTATTTCTTTTCCTCTAAACTTAACTTCCTTAGCATTTAATAACTAATTGGAGATATTTCTGAGGCTTTATTGTTTGAAAATATACTAAATGGTTTATTTAATTCTTTTTAAGAGATTGGTTCAAGTGGACTTTATATCAAACTATTTTACTATATTTTCTGAATCTGTATTCTTCTTTTCAGTTCTTTGTTAGACTTTTATAATTGGCTTTTTTTTTCTAATACTTTTTGATGATATCATCTTATATTTTTGACAATTTCACTTTTTTGAATCGTGATGTACTAAATATTATCTTCTTTAATATTGATCTTATCAAATATTTTTTTTCTAGTTTAATTTGTTAAATAGCCAATCATTTATTTTTGATTATTTTTTAAGTTATCATATCATTGTTTTAAAGTAGCTTTAAAAGCATCTTTTATTTCTTTGGCTTTAAGTCTTTGATATATACCTTTAGATTTTCTATTGCATTCTGATTATCTTTTTTCAAAAATCTTCAAAATACAGTATATTAAAGATATTATATTGGATATAAAGTTTTTTAATTTAATAATTAAGCTTGTGAGTAATATTATATTTCTTTATACTAAAATTGAATATCTATAGTTTGATTATATTCTTTGATACCTCTACCTTATTGAAAAGTCTTTTAAGTTGCAAGACTTTTCTGTATTTAACAAACTCTATATTATATTTGCATTGCATTTTTTCTTGTGAAACCAATTTTCTGATTGTCAGTTTATTAAAGACTATTTTATATAGTATTTTTTCAAATATTCTTCAGAGTTTATCTACCTGGACTTCCTTTTCTTTAATCTGAATTCTTCTTGAAACAAAGGTTCTAATATTGTTTTGAATTTGAGGTTTAGACTTTTTGAAAGGTTTGTTATTATATTGAAGATATTTTCTTTATATTGAGATTTTGTTAATTTTACTTTATATTAATTTGTTTTTGCCTATTAATGAAAGTTTTGTTGATTTCACTTCTTATAAAAAGATTTTTATCATATAGAATAATTAAGAGTATAATAATATTATTTTTTGTATTGTTTTTTATATCTTAATTATTGAATCAAAGTAAAGAGTAGTCTTTAAACTATATAATATTTAAATATAATCTATTCTACTATTGCTTGTTAGATCTCATCTCATTGGTATTTTTTTTTTGCCTTTTATGTGACTTGCATATCAATAAATTTCTATTTATTCAAAAAGTTAAACATGAGAATTTCTAAATATTATTATAGTTTGAACTTAACTTTAGATAATGATTGTTTATTTTTTAATGGATTGTATATCATATCAAAATCTTCTATCACTACTGTATAGTATTCTTGTTCATCTTTTTCTTGAATAAAACTAATTAGTTTTTTCATACTTCCTTACATCTTTGTTTTTCTGAGGAAATATAAATCTATATTATATAGATTTTTTTTCTTTTTATAGCAGATTAGCTACAATTATGTATTCTTTATTGTTCTCTAGTGATACTATTTTTTTTCAAGATTTTTTCTAATTAAAAGACTAACTTTTATTTCAAAAAGTATATCATTATTGATACTGTAAAAATTTTTACAAACTTTTTGATTATTAATAGTCCAATATGCATTAATATAGGTAAGTTTTGTTTTATATAATTCTAGTATATCTATTTCTTGCTCTAGTATCTCCTCAATAAGACTTTGTTGATTTGTCTTATCTATAATATCTCTAATGTTATATATACCTATTCTCACTACCTTTTAAAAATTTCATTACTTTTTTCTCTTTATTATATTGGTTTTATTTTTTTTTATAGAGAAGAGCTATTATTCCTTTTGTAAAAATATTATTATATCTAAATTATAACCTTGTTCTATTATATTAGTATTTTTTGTTAATCATTTTTTGTCCTTATTTTTAATATTTATTGAAAAGATTATGGGCTTTAGCTTCTTTTAATTATCTTGACTAACTGATATATCTTTAGAAGTAGTTTGCTTCTTTATTGTCATATTTTATTTATTAGAAATTGATTTTTTTTTTTTAATCCACAATCATGCTATAATGACTTGTCTTTATTAAAAAATTGAAGTAATTTATAATATTTTATAGACTTTCACAACATGACTAACTTATCTTTATACCAAGTACTCTAAGTCAGATTTTGGGGACAATATTATATACATCCAATAGATTGGTAATAACACCTATCTATCAGGATTATTGCTAATAGTTTGTCACTATTGATTGCCCAAAAACCAATGAATTGTTAAGTTAAAAAAGGAAAAGGAGAAAATGATTAGGGAAAGGGAACAATTCAAGGCTTATCAAAAAAATCCAAAAATAAAAACAACCTCTTTTCAAAAAGGATCTTTCTAATTGGGATAGTCTTCTTGCTTCACTTGAACCTTAAAAAAAATCTTTTTTTTCATCACCTGTAATATTGGACAAGTCAATTCAACTAGTCTTTTATTTAAGTAAATATCAAATTGAAATATATCAAGAAAAGTATTTAGACCTCAACCTTTTTTTATTAAAGCTTTGTCACCACTTGAAGAACTTAGATAAGAGACAGAAGTTTATAATTCACATTATCCATCACTTGGTTTTTTGATATCATAAAAGTTTTTATTAAGAAACTTGAGCTTTTTGGAAATAAACATTTCTAGATCTTTCTTTCTAATCATCAATAATGTTATCAAAACACATGAGTATGACCAATAAAAGCTTGTTTACATTCCAGAATCTAACATGTTTCATGTCAGTCAATTACCTTTGATGAGAATTTGTGCTACCCAAAATTCAGGGTCAAACTAAGGTTAGCAAAATTTCCCAGAAAACCATGAAAGTGAAAGCTCTAAGAGGGCCAAGACAGCTAAAAAGGAAGAAAATAAGCCTTTTTACTGCAGAAAACCTCTATAACCTCTCGCTTCAAAGGTTAGATAGATCTTCAGGTACTTCACAGTCAGTTCTTCTTCCTTTGAAAACTTTCTTGTTGTTGGTATTAAAGATGTTATTTGACTTTTCTTGATTACCAAAAGTCAAGTTTTTGAGTGAAGAAGTTTGTAAACAAATGAAAAAGATTAAATGTGATTCTTGAAGTTATATTTCAAGTTGTTTTAAGAAAAGTATTAAAACTTTATTAGTAAAGAAGTATAAAACTTCTTGTGAACATCTTTTTTGTGTGTGGTCAGATGATTAGTGGAAAGAGTTTTTTATTATTTATTAGAAATTGATTTTTTTTTTGTTTTTAATCTGCAGTTAGGTCAATATGACATGTCTTTATTATATATATACAAGAATATTTACAAGATATTTTGACTTTCATATACTAACTCATCCATCGTCAAAAAACTATTTCTCTAGATGCAACTTAGGGAATAATATTTTACTTCTTTACTAACTTGAATAAATCCTCTAATTAATAAAATCATTGTCTACAGATCATTATTATAAATCATTCTAAATTCTATTTGCAGTTAAAAATCAAGCTATTTAGTACCATAATAGATCCAATCCTTAATGATTTCTATATAATTCTTTCCCTCCTCTCTTTCAAAAGCTTCCTACTCCATGTCTTCTAAGGATGTTGAAAATTTTTTCTATTCTTGTATAGTCCATGTATTTGATCTGTAACCAGGTCTTTTAGATCTTTTATCTTTTTAAGTGTTATTCTGCTTCTTTTTTTACTCTATTACTTTAGTACAATAGTTGTTCCAAATATTTTCTTTAAAGTTTTTTTCATTTTATAACAAAGCTTATTGATTATGCTTTGTGTAGTTGTTGGAGGAATTTTGAGTTGTGCTTTGAGATAATTCTTCAAAGAAATAATTTTTTTTTCTTCTATGTATTCACAAATAATATTGAAAAGGCTTTTATTAGATTGCTTGATATCATCTAACCATTTATTTGTCCAATTATTAGTTGTAGTATGAACTTCTTTCTTGTCTTTAATTTCTTATGGATATAGTAATTAATTTTCTTTTTTGCTTTCCACCATATATCTTCTCTGGCTTCTTTGGTAGCTAGATATTTGAAAAGGTGTTCTAATGTCTCTTCTTGAAGTTCACATACTGGATAAGTCATTATAGTATAAATATCTGATCTTCTTTTCTTGAGTATCTGCAGTACTGGAAGTTCATTGTGGATTAAGTTAGTTAAAAAGCTTTTATCTTTATTAGCTTTGAAGGAGGTATCAAAGGTGTTGGATGGATTGAATTGATTTCAGAAGGTTAACCAATCTATTATTTTATTTTTTTGGATTCACAGCTCTTGAATCCTTTTCTGTGCTATCTAGTCTTTCACAATTCTTTTTCTGTTAAATGTTTTAACAAATTCTTTAATACTAATTTCTATCATATATTCGCTCTATGTAGCTATTGTAAGAACTTTTTCTAATTCTGGTAGTTGATTCCAGATTATCAGATTCTCATGTCTAGCTTGTTTAGCAAGTAGATCTACCTGATTATTGAACTTGTTGGTTTCATGAGCCTTAATTTTTGTAATTTTCAAAGTAAGATCTTTCTTTTTTACTAGATCTTTGATCTTACTTCATATTGGTCAGTTGATGGTCTTTGTCCATCTTCTTGTTGATATCTCTATTTGTGAACTAATGGACTTCCATATTTAACTGTGATATTACAATCAGTGAAGATTAAGACCTTTGTGTTTCAAGAAGCAGTGAATAGTGCAGTAAGGATGGTCAATAATTTTGCCCTAATTGCTAATGGCCATGTTGATGCTCCTGCTAAAAATTATTTTTCGACTTTGCCATTCTCTATTAGAACCCAAGCAAATGACATTTCAAGTTTATCATCTTTTGTTTTTTTTTTATAGTAGCCATTTGTATAAAAAGTGAACTAATTAGCCATGCTCTTTCTATTGTATTGAAGAATATCTATAAGTTCTTCTATATATTTATCTGATTGAATAACTTGTCTTATTAGTATGACTTCTCAATTTTCTATCTGGATTTTCACTTCTACAGGTCTGAAAATAGGTAAAGTTGATATTTGTTGCTTTATAATTATTTATCAGTCTGTGGGATTGTCTGGTAAAAAAACCTTGTTTTCTTTTTGTTAGATTTTCATATCTATTTAGTTGTGGAAAGAGACAAATTTATGATGGAACTACTTCTAAGGCTTAAGATGATCTATCTGATTGAAGTAGAGTATAGTTTCTAATAGAATCATATGATAACTAATATGGGATGAACTGGATTTTGTTATTTAAGAATAACGTTTTTCCTAATATATTAGTTGAAAAGCTAGAGTGAACTACCTAGTATGTTTTTCTCTTATCTAGATATACTGGAAATGTTTTAGTTTATATGTTATAGTCTGTCTAATCTAGTCCATATAATGATTTTCTTAAGTGATCTTGATTATTTGTCACCTTTTTGCAAATCTTTTTGTATCAAGAGGGGATTGGTCCTTTGTACTTGCTAAAGAGAATCTGAATTGCTCATTCCTTGAGTGTCATCATGGTTGTATTGATAATTTGATCCAGAAATATGATTTTATGCTTATGTAATAATGGAATAGCTTTTTCATATTCTCTATTATTTTGTAGGATTGACTTGATAGATAAGATACCTCCCTGATAGTTAAAGATTTCCTTCCATCTCCAACTTTGAAACATAATCTGTAGATCTTTGACCAGGACCAATATTGCAACTACCAGATTGTCTTTAATCAGCTTGTATGAGTCTACAGGATTATCAAAGATATTTCTAGATTCCTAACCTTTGATCTGGCTCTGTTTTAATCAGATTATGGTCACCATTCCAGGGGCTTCACTATTGTTAAATTGATAGAATAGTACTGATATATGGCTTTACAACTGTATTTCCCAAATATTTTTAAAACTATATATTTCTTTGTTGTGGATACAACTATTTGAAATTGTTCCACAAATTAAAGCTTTGTTTTTGAAAACTTTTCTAAATATAGCTGTTAGGTCATTACATATCTTTTCATTCAAGTGTATATATTGCATTCTATATTTTATTAATAATATATCAGACATGTTTCTCTATCAAATTCTTTTTAGTTATTGCCTGAACTACCGCTCTGATTTCTGATTTTATTAACCTAATCATGTCCTGATTCTTCTATTTTGATTTTAGCCAAATACCAAGGAATTTGGCTTGATCCTTTTTATTAATCTCATAAACTATAGTATTCTCTATTCCAGCTTGAACCATTTTAGGATCTTGAGAATTATTATTAATAGTGAGGAAAATTGACTTTGTCATGTTAATTTGTGAGTCATTTGTTATATAAAACTTTTTTGCTTCTTCCAAAATACTTTCCAGGTCTTTTTTTTGATTTGGCAATCCAGGTCATATTATCTATATATGCAATTACTGCCTGCCTTAGAGAGAGCTTGGTCTTTTCCTCAGGTTTGTGAAAATTGGATAACTATTCTTCTTTTATAGTATAACCCAATGTAATATTATTTTGAATTTTATATAGCAATGGATCATAAAAAATTTTCCATAACAGTGGAGAGATCGTTTCTCATTGATCAATACTATCTCCTGTAACTATTGGATTGGAGAGTCCATTGAAAAGAATAATGCTACAACTTCTTCTTTAAAGAGATCTATTATAATATTCTTAATAGTTGTTGAAATTCAAATCTGATCTATAGCTTTTTCAAGTATAAAGAGAGATATTGTATTATATGCCTTAGCAGTATCTTGAAAAAGAATCTATAGTTCTTTTTTCTTTTTTCTTGCTTTTTCACAAATACTATTCAATAGATAGATGGATTCTATTGTACTTTCTCCTGGTAGAACAGCAAAGTTTAGATCTTTAAAGATTTTATATTGTTTACATATCATTGATAGATGATTGGTAAGAATCTTGATAAAATATTTTTGAGCAGTTTCAAGAAGAACAATGGATCTTGTGTTGTTCAATTGACATCTCTAGAGCTTGGGTTTAGGAATAGGATAGATGTTACTACTTTTCCATTTCTTAGGTATTTGTCTAGTACTTAAGACTTTATTGAACAGTAAGTATAAGGTTTCTTTGCCTTTGATACTTAAGTATTTGAGCATTTCATAATTGATATATGATGGACTAGCTATATTTTTGTTTGGAAGGTGTTGTAAAGTAGCTTCGAGTTCCTATATTTTGATTTCCTTTGTTAGAGCCAAATATCATGTTGGATCAATCCATCCTTTAGGTTGATATTCTTTTTTTCAAGAGGAATCTAGACTTTCAAAGTTGATATTTCTTTATTTAAAAGCTTCTTTATGATAGTCTTCAATCTTTTGTTTGATGGTTTGAGGATTAGTAGCTATATATTCTATTCCTTTTTAATTCTTGATTAAAACTCAGTCTAGTGTGATTCTGGATCTTTTGCAGTTCAGGATAGAGCTCAGTATCCATTTTTGATTAAATTTGAGATCTTTATATCTGTTTTCTAGGGCTTCTTTAATTTGGTTTCTGATATTTATTAGAAATTGATTATTTTTTTAATATATTTATTCTATTATTTAATTTTTCTAGATTTGATAAAATACATTTAAGAGAATTAAATGAACTTCCTACTTCAGATTTTGCTTTACCTTCTAAATATTATAGTAACTGAATCTTTGGTTTATAATCGATTTCCTGTTGCTTCCAATTATAAAATATCTATAGGTCCTATTGTTTTCTTATTTTATTTTACTTTTGTAATAATACTTTGCTTACTTTTAGTTTACAAAACTTTGATTTCTTGTAGAGACAATACTAGATTTTATAAATTCTGTATTTAATAATAAATTGAAAACTAGATTCTTATTTATTACTATTTTCTTAGATTTATATCTATAATAATAGTTTCTTGTTATATTATTAGAGTTTTTTTTTTTTTTATCAATATATAATTGATACTTCAGAAAAAATATAGATCTTGTAAAAAAATATAATATTTGTATACATTATTTCTATCTTCCTTTAATATGAAGCAAACTATTGTAAAGTTTTATTTTCTAAATATAAAGAAATATTTGAATATATAGTATAGTATACTTTTGTTTTAATACTATTCAATGTTTTTGTTACTAAACTAGTATATATTTTATTTGTATTTAGGAGTTTTGTTAAATTTATATTTCTCTCTATCTAGATTTCATTAATTTCTATATCACTTAATTCTAATTTTAAAAAAATAGCTCTTGACATTTTAATTCCAATTTGAGTTTTCTATTTTTTTTTAAGATTAAGGCTAAGATATTTGCATCATTTGATATAAGTCTTGATTCTAGGCTTTGTTTTTACCTTATATATATATATATATATATTGAACTTTTCCATATTTTTTTAATTGTTTAAATATATAGTATTTACTAATTTTTTAATTTATATTTACTAGACAAATATATCATATATTAATATCTTTCATAGTTTTAATTTTTTGAAAAACTTTTTTGTTTATATCTCTTCCAGTTTTTTATATGTTACATATAATTTGAAAAGTTGTATTCTGTATAGTAAAGTTGTTCTCTTTTTAGTTTATTTTTTCTATATACTTTAGAATGTCTTTTTTTTCTTGTATCAAAAAAACCAATCATTTATTTTTATTAATAAATACTTTTTAAGAGCTTTCTTTTTATTTGTGGAAGTTTCAAAATATTACTCAAATATACTTTAATTTTTTCTTTATTTTTCTAAAAATATTAGTTATAGTTGTTTTTAGTATATAGGTTTCTTTTTTTTTATATAATATAGATTTGTTTATGAAGCTGAATTTATATTTCTAGTTATATATAAGTTATATTTACTAATATAATGACTTTGATCTTTTCTTAAAGCCATTATAATTCTATTTCTTTCTACTTCTTGATATATATTATTATAACTTTATTGTTTATTGTTAAGTCTGTATCTAACTATTCAACAATTTTTATTAATTAGTATCTAGATTTGCATAAGCCTTCTAAGTTTTTGATAATTTTTAAAAATATATCTTTTATATAAAGTTATAAAAAATCCTTTTTATTTTCTTTTTTAAGTTGCCACAAATATAAATTATATTATATTAAAATCTATTCTTTATAAAAATTGTTTAATTAACTTCCAGTATCTTGACAATACTATCTATAACAATATATATTTCTAATACTATTACAGTTTTTTCTTTGAATTCAAATTTTTTTTTTGTTGTAGCAATTGTTGAAAACCCTATAGTTTTGAGTACTTATCATGTATTTTTGAAAGATTGACTAATATGTTAACTATATTTTCTTCTTTTTTATCTTTATCTACAATATGCATTAAGTTCTATTTATATTTACTACTGTAAATACTATATTATATAGATTGAATATGATAATTTCTATATTATTATATAATTGTTTTTTTTAACACATTAGCTCATTCCTGCACCAGCATCGGAACCTTTATTAATTATTAAAATAGATTCTAGGAACAATTGGGATGAATAATTATCTATACTGTTTAAGGATTTACTGATCAATAAATAGTACAAAATGCATATATTTACATCTCACCCAATTAGGATAGGGGAACTATATGACTGTCTAGTGTAGAATTTTTCTTAATTCTTAACAAAGTCAGAGATATTGGAAATGTTTTAACCTATCAATTTAATGGGAAACCATCTAGTTTTAAACTACTGTATGTTTATATAATCTCATCCAACTGAAGTGACATTTTCTAGAACCGTAGTTTACCGGATGACTTATTGCTATCTCTGTAAAGGGAAGCTAATGTATTAAGAACTTGTCTAAGATGCCTAGCACCATCAGTATCAGGGGTCTCTTATACAGGATCTTTATAACTCCTGTTAGCATATACATTTTTTCATGGAATCTATCTTGTTTTTGTTATCATCTGTTCTTTGTAGCAACTCATCTTTGCCTCTTTTGGAAAACCTGTTTTGTGTTTTCTTAAATGCTAAAATATCTTGCTACCCAACTTTGCCACTCAGATAAGGAATCAGTCTTGATTAAGGATGTTATATCACTTAGTCTTACCTTGTTAAGATCTGTTTTAATAGTTAACTTGCATACTAGGCTGATTTTCTGTCTTGTTATGGATATTATAAATATTGATTCCTTGTTATAGCCATGTTTGGATACCAGATTGACACCATGGGATAGATAAGATCTTTGTATCACCAATAGTTAAATTTTACTTGGCCCTTATATGATATTGAACTCTGGACCTTGTGATTGTAACTTGGGAACATTACCACTATGCTATAGACTCATAGATCTTATAACTGTTATTTTGCTTAGTTGTTGTATTTTTATATGTTTTTCTTATTTACTTATTTTTTAGCAAACTATATTTAGAATACAAATAAACTTATAATATTATTAACAAAATATATCTGTTTTAAGTAATATAAAAAAATCTTATTGTATTGTTTTACTATATTTATTTATTTGTATAAGTAATTCTATCCTGATAGAAAGTTACTATTGTAATATTTATATAAAAAGCTGATCAATTTGCTTTGATAATAAGTTATACATATTTATTATAACTTGTCTTCTTTATGCATTTATATTTGTATAATAGAGTTTGTGATATGTTTGTTATTTTAATATATATGTATTATCAACCTGCTCAATTTATCCTCTCCTAAATTAAGCAGATGATTGAGAACTAAAGCAGGGAAACATAGAGTTAAAATCCTTTACTAATATGAATATGCTATAGTTCTTAAGGAGAATAAAAGTAAAGATCTCTCAACAATACTTTTATTAACAGAAGAGTCAAGAAACGGGTAAAGGGTCAAGAAAGAGGCAAGGTGATATTTGTAATTGTATGAGGACAAGAATGAATATTTTATTTATAAAATACTATTGATGATTTGGATACATGCTTGGATACTAACATCTTAAGGTTTTTGGATTCCTATAAATACTGTTTTAGCTACTACTAAATATGGCAATATTTGACATTAAACTATTATAACTATATGCTATCAGTTATATATTTAGAATCTATAATCACATCCACACTGACAGCCAAGCCTACATCTCCAAATGAAAAACCATAGAAAAGGAGGATCCAAAAAAAACTCACAAAAGATGGCTAAAGGAACAAAATTGATCCTTATGGGTATGAATGTTAAGCATGGTAAAGAAAAAAGGATTAGATCCAAATCTTATCAAGGTTAAAGTACACTCCAACATTCAATATAATGAGAAAGCAAATATTTTAGCCAAAGAAGCATTAAAGTTCCCAATAATAGAATGGAAAAATCTGAACTCACCTAAAATTATTACTGAAATCAAATGGCAAAATACAGTATTGGATGCCCCAATAAGACAGTTTGTTAAAAAAACTAATAATAAAATAATGACACATCAATTGACAGCCCAAAATAGAATAGACAAAAAGTGGGAATATCAAATCCAAGACCAGCATAGGTACACATGAGACCTGGTTTGAGAACAAATGAATAATGGCACACATGGAATACCTCCTTCAAAGGATTACGAAGAAAAAGCTTTCTTGTCAAGATGATTAATGATGAGCTACCCACATTAACAAAACTAGCCACGAGAAGACCAGACTTATATAAGCAAGTAAAATGTCTTGCATATGGACTACAAGAGGAGACAATAGAACACTTGCTAGAATGTCCAGCATATAAAACTCAGTGGCATGAAATCTAGCAGAAGAGTACAGAGACTATGATGCGAGGTTTCAACAAACTTCTGGCAGATAGAAAAAAGGAGTCAGAAGAAAAAGAAATAAATCTGACAGTTGATGACAAAATGGAAAGAGAAGAAATGGATAAGAAGATAGCTCAACTGGTGGAAAGGATCTCAAACACTGGTCGGGATATTCTTAGCTTCTGCATGGGACTAATAGAAAAGGACCTAATAGATGAGATAGCAGACTCAATATGTTATGGAAAAATAATCGGTAAAGAAGCAAGAAAGTGGATAATAAAGATGCAGAAGAAAACACATAACTATTTCAGAAAGAAAATTTGGAACATCAAATGTAAAAAGGTGATAGAGTGGGAAAGATAATTAAAAATTAACAGAGGTGACAAAATAAAAAGATCGACACACCTACAAAAGCAAAGAAACAGGGCTAAGGTACCAAGAAATCAGTTATGTCAAGTATCACTAAAGAATGAAGAAGTAGAAAATATAATGCTCAAACAGGTTCTGCAAGATGAGGTAAAGTATGGGATGAAATAAATGGATTTTAATCTCTATCAGAACTTGAAAAAGTGATTTGCAGTAGTGATCTGCAGGCAATGATGTTAGAAGTTGAAAGGGTGTTCACATGAATTCCTAACGGAGCGATAAATTACTTCCGAAGTTGTACTTAGAAGGATAAAATAACCTAGACAAGTGAGTTAGTTAAAGAATTAGCTTTAGCATCTCATATTATATGTACAGC